>PVLA01014831.1:0-28427 GCA_004027455.1 Hydrochoerus hydrochaeris
TGAGAAACAAGTGATGTGCGCATTCGTCCTAATTAGAATGAATGGAAGCCAATGCACACAACACGCCTCCTACAAATTGCCTTGATACTTGTTGTGAAATCACAGCACACTCTTGAAATAGAACCAAAATGCAGTGTTTTGAAAGGGCATGTTCCAGGAATTCAGTAGTTTTCTGTGCTATACAAGTGATATTCACTTTCGTCCAATTAGGAACGAATGGAAGCCAAAGCACAAAACCGGTTTCCTAAAAATGCCTTGATGCCTTGGTGAAATACACAGCACACACTTGAAACGGATGTAAACTGCAGTGTTTTCACAGAGCATGTACCAGGAATTCATTAGTTTTTTCGGAGAAACAAGTGATGTGCGCATTCGTCCTAATTAGAATGAATGGAAGCCAATGCACACAACACGCCTCATAAAAATTGCCTTGATACTTGTGAAACTACAGCACACTCTTGAAATAGAACCAAAATGCAGTGTTTTGCAAGGGCATGTTCCAGGAATTCCATAATTTTCTCTGCTATACAAGTGATATTCACATTCGTCCCAATAGAAACGAAAGTAAGCAATGTAAAAAAAACTCTTCCTACAAAATGCCTTGATGCCTTGGTGAAATACACAGCACGCCCTTGAAACAGATGTAAACTGCAGTGTTTTCACAGAGCTTGTACCAGCAATTCATTAGTTTTTTCTGAGAAAAAAGTGATGTGCGCATTCGTCCTAATTAGAATGAATGGAAGCCAATGCACAAAACACGCCTCATAATAATTGCCTTGATACTTGTTGCGAAATCACAGCAAACTCTTGAAATAGAACCAAAATGCAGTGTTTTGGAAGGGCATGTTCCAGGAATTCCGTAGTTTTCTCTGCTATACAAGTGATATTCACTTTCGTCCTAATAGGAACGGAAGGAAGCCAATGCAAAAAACACTCTTCCTACAAAATGCCTTGATGCCTTCGTGAAATACACAGCACAAAGTTGAAACCGATGTAAACTGCAGTGTTTTCACAGAGCATATACCAGGAATTCATTAGTTTTTTCTGAGAAACTAGTGATGTGCGCCTTCGTTCTTATTAGAATGAATGGAAGCCAAAGAACACAAAACGCCTCTTACAAATTGCCTTGATACTTGTTGTGAAATCACAGCACACTCTTGAAATAGAACCAAAATGCAGTGTTTTGGAAGGGGATGTTAAAGGAATTCCATACTTTTTCCTGCTATACAAGTGATATTCACATTCGTCCTAATAGGAACGAAAGGAAGCCAATACGAAAAACACTCTTCCTACAAAATGCCTTGATGCCTTTGCGAAATACACAGCAGACACGTGAATCAGATGTAAACTGCAGTGTTTTCACAGAGCATGTACCAGGAATTCATTAGTTTTTTCGGAGAAACAAGTGATGTGCGCATTCGTCCTAAATAGAACGAATGGAAGCCAATGCACACAACACGCCTCTTACAAATTGCCTTGATTCTTGTTGTAAAATCACAGCACACTCTTGAAATAGAACCAAAATGCAGTGTTTTGAAAGGGCATGTTCCAGGAATTCCGTAGTTTTCTCTGCTATACAAGTGATATTAACTTTCGTCCAAATAGGAACGAATGGAAGCCAAAGCACAAAACCGGTTTCCTACAAAATGCCTTGATGGCTTGATGAAATACACAGCACACACTTGAAACAGATGTAAACGGCAGTGTTTTCACAGAGCATGTACCAGGAATTCATTAGTTTTTTCTGAGAAACAAGTGATGTGCGCATTCGTCCTAATTAGAATGAATGGAAGCCAATGCACACAACACGCCTCCTACAAATTGCCTTGATACTTGTTGTGAAATCACAGCACACTGTTGAAATAGAACCAAAATGCAGTATTTTGAAAGGGCATGTTCCAGGAAATCAGTAGTTTTCTGTGCTATACAAGTGATATTCAATTTCGTCCAATTAGGAACGAATGGAAGCCAAAGCACAAAACCGGTTTCCTAAAAATGCCTTGATGCCTTCGTGAAATACACAGCACACACTTGAAAATGGTGTAAACTGCAGTGTTTTCACAGAGCATGTACCAGGAATTCATTAGTTTTTTCTGAGAAACAAGTGATGTGCGCATTCGTCCTAATTAGAATGAATGGAAGCCAATGCACACAACACGCCTCATAATAATTGCCTTGATACTTGTTGCGAAATCACAGCAAACTCTTGAAATAGAACCAAAATGCAGTGTTTTGGAAGGGCATGTTCCAGGAATTCCGTAGTTTTCTCTGCTATACAAGTGATATTCACATTCGTCCTAATAGGAACGAAAGGAAGCCAATGCAAAAAACACTCTTCCTAAAAATGCCTTGATGCTTTGGTGAAATACACAGCACACAGTTGAAACAGATGTAAACTGCAGTGTTTTCACAGAGCATGTACCAGGAATTCATTAGTTTTTTCTGAGAAACAAGTGATGTGCGCATTCGTCCTAATTAGAATGAATGGAAGCCAATGCACACAACACGCCTCCTACAAATTGCCTTGATACTTGTTGTGAAATCACAGCACACGAAAGTGAATTTTAAATACTAAATCATTACATAGAGCAGTTTCTCTAATAAGTATTTGAAAGTTCCAATTTGCCTCAATTAGTACTTTAGTAAGAAATAGTAACTTAACTAGATTAAAATACCAATCAAAACTGCAACAAAATGCAATCATTAACCGTATCACAAGCTATACCTGTTATCAAGGATCCAGGGGGCCCTTCCAGGCTCTTGTTATCTTGCTCAAAGAATTGAGCAAGATAACCAAAAAGAAAAAAATAGAGGTTTTCAATTTATTAAAGGTAATAAAAGTAATAAAAAATGTGAGAATACTCTGTAAAGAAATATGGTGCAGATTGAGTGTGGGTTAGTTAGGAGAGAAAGTATATCATGCAGAATGCAGGGCAGGGCAGTGAAAAAGCTCACAGTGGACATGAGGTTAATGGCCATCATCTTTTATAATCTCATTCAAATGTCAGATCTAGGCCATCCCAACAAAAACCTTCCTGATCTTTCAGCACAAGCGTTGGAATTGGTATTCTCTGCTTGGTGTCAGGTGCAGGGTTCAGAAGCTCTTCTTTGCATGTGTCCTGAATCTCCACGTTTAACAGGGCATGTCCATTCACTCAACTGTTTTGCCATGCCCTAATCTCCTGTTTCATTTCCCCCTTAAGAGACATAAATCCCCATAATTTTTATGAGCTGCTAGAAAAAAACACAAGGTGCTTACTAAACTCCCTGCCCTAAATTCTTATTCACCAAATATCAGCAAAAGAGTACAGATATTCCAAAGGAAAAAGAAAAAAAAAAGAGAGACTAGAATGAAAAAGTGGAAGCGAAGCTTTTGAAAGTGAGGCGAAGAGGAGTTGAAAGAAGGGGAGAGGAACAGGGAAAAAAGAATCAAGATATATCATGTACAAGTACAAATTTGTTGTACCTAATGTGAACATTATGTAGATCTAAAATGTACCAATAAAATTAATTTTAAAAAGTTATGCATGCATGATAATGAATATGTTAATTAGCTCATTTAGCCATTCCACAATGTGTATATTTCAAACTATCATATTCAGCTTGATAAATGCACAGGATTTTATTTATTAATTTAAAGAAAAAAATTAACCCTAGAAAACTGAAGAATCAATTGCCAAATTTTAGAAAAGAAGATAAGACATCATTAAAAATAAAGGAATGCAAGATACATCTGGGGAACGTGAGCATACACAGGGCTTTGTCCATTTCTGCCATTCATCTGAGTCATCGCTAATCAACCATAAAAGTTTTCTCTTTGATCTACTTTACAATCATGCAAACTCTAGCTCTCTAGGACCCCTGGGTTCATCAATGCCAGTGCATGAGTTGAAACACATATGCCATCTTAGAAACAATGTCTCAGAACAAAAGAAGCATCTTAGGTAGTATTAACTAATGTTAACTATTTTTACTTGCAAAGATATAGATAGAATATTTTTTTCCTGAATGGCTAGATTATTGGCTATACAGCAGTAGAAGATCGTCTACCTAAGAGGAGTTTGCATGCATTGTCTTTCTCTTACTACACCCTGACTACCAGTTTTAGCAAAATCTCTGGAATCTGGCCTTTGTTTCCCAGAACTACTTTTGCTATTCTAGGTCTCATCTAATTCCAAAAGAATTTTTTGGGAGGAGTATCAGCAATTAAACTCAGGACTTTGCATCTGTCAGGCAGGTGCTGTCCCATTGAGCTATATCCCTTGCTCCCAAATGAATTGTAGAATTGTTTTATCTAATTTCTGTGAGGTTTGATATTGGAGGTTTGACTGGGATTGTACTAAATCTGTACAACAATTTTGGAAGTATGGCCATTTTCAATGCTTTGTTTCTACCCAACAACAAGGCATTTGTTATGTTATTTTTTGTATCTCTCTTAGGATAATGGAAGCAATAATAACCTTAGAGTACTATTTTAAGTTAAGTGGACACAAAAGAATGACTCTCTGCTCCTTTGTTTCTAACTTTACTAGATCTAGTGGTGCATATCTATAATCCCAATACTTACAGAAGTTGAGGTAAAAAAGACCAAAAGTATGAGTTCAGCATGGACACTTCTATGATTTAATAAGACTCTGCCTTAAAAATAAAAAGAGTAGAAAAAGGGCTGGAAATGGAACTCATTGGAATGGACTGGGATCAGTTCTGAGTACTGACAAGAAAGTTTATTTTCTCAAGTATTTTGTCATAGCAATGGAAAACTCACACAAGTCTTTAATCTGAAATATCCTTTTGTTTAGTATTGTTCCTGTTATAACATAATGTTATAGATTATAGATATGATGCATCTGTAAGTATGCACTATATGTACACATACACACTACAAGAGGGAATACTAGATGAAAGTGAGGATTTTAATAATGGCAGAAATGCTGTCCATATTCTATTAAATGTCATTGTATATTTCAGGAGGTAAAGAGAAAGAGAGAAGAAAGGCCAAGAGATGGTAGGAGGAAGGAGAGGAAGGAAAGAAAGGAAAGAAACAGAAAAATACAGACCTATGAAACTAAATTAGGTCCTAATCACATACAGACTTAACTTGTTTAACAAGTTTAGATGTAAATTTTATTTTTCCATTTTTCTTTGAAGTGCTTACTATTGAATAATGAAAATAAAGATACAAATGTATATATGAAAACATGTAGCATACAGAGAAGAAGATATTATTTATTCTCTGGCCATCTTCAAGAATCCATGAGTAAAGACTTAGGATATATAGAGAGAGCTTTGCCTTATTGAATATGATCTTGCTTGTATGATCCTACGTTCACTTAGAAACCTGTGACTCACTGACATTTTTACCATTTTAACTGGATATACTCATACTAATTTTTATTATTTCTGAATTTATAACTGAAAGATCTTGGAAATAATCTTTCAAAAGAAATGAATCAAATGGTTGTGAGCACATGGATTTTTGAAACCCATTTTTAAAAGACCAGGCTTTAAAAGTCAAGGATGATAATAAAGAGAATCAGCTAAGTGCTCCAGCCAATAATCCAACTCACTCCTCGGCACTTCTAAATTTAAAACTAGAAGTGTCTCACTGTACCTGAATTACCTTAGCTTAGATAATAATTCAAGTAGATCAACTCTAGAGATATTCTTTTAAGTTTAAATTTAGGCTCGCTGAAATGTCTGCTTCCTTTGAAATAACATTTTATAGGTTGAAGATGATGTCCCATGAAAATCTAAGGAGCTTTAAACATGTTATATCACACACAAAATATGTTTGATTCATTTTGTGTTATGTTGGATACACAATATAAGTTTGATTCACTTCTCATTTTTCACATTTTTAGAATGTGCAAATACAATGTAAAAGGCACCTTATCATAGTTGTATCACTCTGAAGGGAAATGGTAGACATAATAGTTATTATTGTATTTTGTTAGTTTAGAAAACAAATTAGCTCAAGTTAAAGGTCATAAAAACAGAATAGTAGGCAGCTACTGAATCATTAAAACAAAATGAGAGCTAGAGTCCAAGAAGCAAGTGATCAAATAAATGAAACTCAGTCTCAGGTATGTTCATTGCTAGTAAAAGTTCCTTTAAAACAAGGAAACAAATAATGAATAAATTAAGTAACAAGAACTTTCCATTATATACAACATGCTCATCAACCCTCCAATGACTTGTCTAATTTACATAAATAAAAATTATTTTTAATATTGAAGTAGAGCAAATGATCATAATTTTCCTTGGAGATTAGGCAATGTCAAAAATTATTAGACAGTTTAGTTAGCAATTTTATAACTTCATATTACCCTTAGGTAAAATATAAAAGTGCAAAATGTTGTAAATAAATATGTGGAAGACCAAGTAAAACAAATGCAGGGATAAACATGGAATGCATATAATTTTCCATGATTTGTAACACCTTTTATTCATTTATTGAGAAAACTAAATGCTAAGAAACATTCCTACTGTCAACATGGTTAAATATAGGGTATTATTACATGATTTTGTTTTACCTAATTTTAAATTGAACAATAGAGGTTAGTACAATAAGCTGATACATAAAAACTGATTACTTCAGCTTATATATAAACAGAGTAAAAAAATAGAAAAGGTGTTTTCTTTCATATTCCATTCTTTCTTAAACCTCTGAAAGTTCACATTGCTCAAGCTTTGTGGTCATTTTGCATCCTGGTATCTATTTCTTGCCACTACAGTGTTAATTTTAACCTGTGTAATTTCATTAATGACAGTCACGTATTATTTTCCATAGTACTTTGTCTTCAAAGTGGGATTCCTCTCTTTGGCCCATTTCTTAACTGTGTTTTTTTTTTTTTCCTAGAATAGATCAAGTACATGAAGTTGAAAAAAATCATTCAGTTTAATTAACCATAACCTAATGTGTCATACTTTTTGAAAATTTATTTCCACTATAGCATCAGGTACATACTAACACTATATTAATCTGAAGATTATTTAATAAATATTGTAACAAGTCTTAAATAGTAAAATAAGATTATTAGATTTTCTAATGTTATTTTAAATTAGAGGTAAAATTGATGTAAAAGAGTCAGGATCCTGGCTCAAAACTGAGATACAAGTGGAGTTCATAGGAATAACACCTGAGGCATAGTTAATAAAATCCAAAAAAAAATTGAAATATTGAAAAATACTAAAAATATTTTCAGAAAACTGCCTCCAAAGATGTGAACAGTTTCATTGGAAGAGTACAGGAACTTGTTATTCCATTTCACTTGGAACAGTGCCCATTGGTTAATATTTAGTTCAATACACATTATGGAATCAATATTATAACTTTTGAGACTATTTTTCAAAAGTTTTCAAAAAAATTTTCAAAAAATCGTATTAACTAGCCTCTTAATAGCAAGTCCTAAGCAAATACTTTTGAAATAAGTTATTTAAAAATCTCTATTAAATAAGAAACAAAATTTGAACATTAGTGTTACAGTAGAAGTTACATTTCTTGCCTGAATGAAGGATTTAGTTTGTATACAAGTTTGTTATAGAAGTTTCTCTTTTCCAATGAATGCTAATAAGTGTTAGAAAAAGTTATTAGAAGAAAATAGATTGAAATAGTTTGCTGATAATTACACATTTTCACAAAAATAATTGAAAATCCTATACTATTAAGTGCAAAACATTTTAAGCTAAATAGCTAGTACTTTTACATGAATTAAAAAGCTCTTTTAATGTTTATTTTAACTAAATCTTCCTTTGGTATTGTTTCTACTAAATATACATTCTTATTCAATAAAGTCTAATCTATAACTTAAACCAAACAAAACACTCATGCAGATGACCCTGATAATCTTTGCTGACACAGCATTGCTCATGACAAAATAGCTAGATCCTTTTAAAACTTCATAATAGAAGTAGTCTCTGCAATGCTGGTCATTCAACTTATTAAAGCGTGTGCTATAAATTTCACTAACTAGCAAGATGACATTTTAAATCTCTTACTCTTTAAATCAATAATAGTAATACAAATGTTTTTTATCATCAAAATCTAATTTAAACCATAGCTCTTGTATGATTCATAATAAAAACAAGTATATAGTTCACGTAGAAATATAGTATAATGAACACTTCAAAAATATGCAATCTTTAAAATTATAATTACCATTTTTAGAATTAAAAGAGGAAGAATATTGGAATATTTATCATTACTAATTTTATTTGTCATTACCATTGTGCTTTTCATAATTTGAATGGTCCTAAGATATGCAATAAAATATATTTTACTTAATTTTAAAGCAAATCACTTCATTAAGAAAATTGTGATATAGTTACTGGAGAACAAGTAGGTCTACATAACCTTATTGTGAGCAAACCCCATTGATAGTAGGCAGAAAGCAAAGGCATAACTGATATAGATAGTTTGTCATCAATTATGTGAGTTTGTGTGTGTGTACATGCACACACATTTGAGAGGTACTGGGATTTTAATACTGAGCTACATCCTAGGTTTTTTCATTCTGTTTTGTTTTGAGATATGGTCACTATAAATTGCTAAATTGCCAAGGTTGGGCTTGAATTTACTACCCACCTGGCTCAGTTTCCCACGATACTGGGATTATAAGTACACACCATCATTTGTTATCACACTTTTGTAAGTGAAGCTAATTTGTCATGCACGAAACATGGTATTTCTATGAGTCATTTACTAACCATAAGTATCAACATTATTGGAATAAAGAGTTAGACAAAAAGTAAGGATGATCATAATAATAGGAGTACAACCCTCAGATGATACACCACAAAGTTATCTGAGGAATATTCTTTGACCCAGTTGCAATTCAAAGGAATATTTGTTAAGTAGTTTGAGAATTTTCACGAGTCATTTTATTATTGGTTCCTACTTTATTCCATTCTTCTCTGAAAGAAGACATGCTATTATATATTTTAATTTGTTCTCTTGTATGGTCCAGAATTTGGTCTATCTTAGTAAATGTTCCAAGTAAGAGAACAATGAGTCTTCTGCTGTTGTTGCTTGAGGTAGTCTAGAGAAGCTCATTGTATTGAGTTGATTAATCATGTAATTGAGTTTAGTTATCTTTTTGCTGACTTTCTGCAATGATGTCTGCACTAGAGTTACACTTCTGACACAGAAATATTGACGTCTTCAGTTATAACACTGAATCTGTGGTTTTCATTCCTTTCAGATTTTCCTCCTGTATTTTGATGCTCTTTTGTTAGGCATAAACATATACAAAACAGCAATGAATTTGGAGAGAATTGACCACTTTATATAATCTGAGGAATGTTCTAGAATTATATTTTCAGTGCAGATCATTTTTGGCTAACAAAGAAGAGAATTTTGGATCACCTTTTTTTTAAAAAAAAAAAACATAATTTTGTCATTTAGACAAGACTTTTCTTTTTAGAAAGCATCTTGATAATTGTTTTACTGCCAGTATAAGTAAGAAAAAGCTCCTAAAACTTAGCTCATCATTGCAAAATGTATAAAAGCAGGTATTTTTTTAACCTAGGAAATTCTTATTATAATTTTCCTGTTGGTAAGGAGGAAAGATGTATCCAACTTATTTTCAAAAGTTTAAGTTTCACACTTCCTATATAAAACCTTTCTAACCTTGCATACTTAACTTAGACCTACTAGTTTTATTCAAATTATTTTACCTTTCAAACTACTTACTTATCCATTACCACAACTCCTACTATTTTATTCAGACTTGTCTAAAGGTTTATTCTTTGTTAACTCTACCATTGTCAAACTTTGCACTTCATTTTCCTATTTCTATCAGTTTAGAAATTTCTATTATGAAGAATTCATGTCACAATTTAATTATTCTACAGATTTTTTCCTCACTTTTATTCTACTTTGTATTTCTGTTAATGTAATTATCACTGCATTATTAAACTATTGTAGTAGTTTCCCAATATTTCTGCTTTTCTTAACTTTTAAAATTTTTCCCAGATAATTTTCTTATTCGTATATGTTTGTAATACACAATGTTTATATTCCTTGTGTGAGTTAATACCTGTATATGACACATCTCATTTCTTTTTTTCATCCCCTGTCCTTCCCTTTTTTCCCCTCCCTTCATTGTTTATTTCCTTTACCATTTGAGAAAGATTTACTTCTCTACTTCCTATTATCTAAGTTTTACTAGGCTTTTTATTTACACTTTGGGTTCCTCATGTAAGAGAAACCATAAAACATTTAAGCTTGTGTGTCTGCTTTATCTCACTTAACATTAGGGTCCATCACTCATCAAGAAATGACCGAAGTTTATTTTATGGCACTGTAGTATTCCATTGGGTTTAATTTTTCTAACTTCCTCCAATTCACTTTAGATAAGATAGTTGTCCCTCAGTAGCCACTGGATTTGGTTTCAGAGTGCCTGTGAAATTAATCCACAGATACTTAAGTGCTTTTTTATAAAATGTGAGCATTTGCATGTTACATGCACATTTTCTTATATATTCTTCAAAATATTTCTAGATTACTTAATGCCTTAGTAATTTTTCTCATTGACATCCAAAATATTCATCTCCCACAATTTAAAATACAAGTGGTTTATTTTGGTTTCCATTTCCAGTCCATGGTCATCTGGCTTCAAAGCAGAAAACACATGACCAAAGGCTGTGAAAAGAAAAAAATGTGTTCAACCCATAGCAGTCAGGAGACAAGGAATGAAATGAGAATCCAGGGGAGGAGATACAACCTTACAGATGTTCCTCCAGGAAATTTTCTTTTCCAATCAAACCTTGTCTCCTAACATCACTTTCAACTCTGTGTCAGTGAACAAATCTCATGGTCCGATCATCTTCCAAACACTCTTCAACATGTGAGCCTTTTGGGGAATATTCTGTATCTAAACTATATATTTAGAGATGTACCACAGTGTGAGTATCTTATATTTGTTATGTTGTTCAGAGAATAATGTTAAGAAAAGAAGCCCATATATGTTCAGTACTGATGCAGTATTTTAAATATATCATTTATATGTGGTTGATTTAATTCATGGGTGCAGAACCTACATATACAGAAGACCAACTAAGCTTCCAAATAAGTAATCCAAATGTCCTTTATTAACAAATTACTGATTTTGTCAAAATGTTTCCGTCACCTAGTTCTTCAGGTTTCAAAATATAATATTAAATGCTTCTCATTCAAGTTTCAAGATGCATTCTTTGAGTGTAACATTTTCCACAGAAACTGTTACACTCAAATGTTTCCCAATAGCTTTATGCTATTTTATTTTCATGAATGTAATTCTATATATTTTTCTGTCAAACTTTTGAAATCTTTTACAAACTCTAAGATTTTTCCTATGTTCATCTCAAATAACAATGATAATTTTTATTCTCTGAATTTCTATTTTTCCCTGCAACAATGTTCTATTTACAGATACAAACTCACATTTAAATACTTTAAGTTCATATTTGCATGTGTTATCTCTCAATTATAATTACCTGTCTAAAGAGGGAAGAATATATCACATTTCATTATATTCCTCATCACAGTTAGTAGTATACTTTGAATACTGTAGACGCTCTATTGTTGCTGTTGTTATTTTAACTTTCCCTTTTCTGCTTCTGGGGGTGACCTAATTAATAAATATGATTAGTCTGTAAAAAAAGTTGATATTTACAGAATCTAAATTCTGTTAAACATGAAGATGAGGATTTCAGTATTATCAGAGAATATTAGGTCAAAGACTCATGAATGCCTGGATCCTGCTCTGCCATCATGGCTCCAGTTTATGAAATATTTCGTGATAGAATGAAAACATTAATGAAGAAATGCCTCCTATGGCGCATTCTTATGAAAGGTCGAGTGAGAGGATTTCTGAGTCTTTTTTGGTACAGGGGGTAGACCTCACCACCTTGCATTTGCCAGACAGGCGCTTTTGTGGCTGAACTAAAACCCCAGCCCGGTCCAAAAGTCTTGGATGTAAAATGAAGTCGTGTCTGCTTGTCATGTCTCAAATTTATTATTTGAGAAGACATGTCAAAAACAAAGACAAAAACAAAAACAAAAATGTAGGATACATGCTTTGGAAAAGTCTTTATGCCCATTCTTCCTGCTAACAACATTGAGTCAATCATTCAGGGAAAGAACCAATAGGATCCCTAGGGTCACTGCCTTAATGTATCTATTTTGCTATGCTATAGTAGAAAAAATATACCACAATAAATAATGCAAAATAGGGACACACACAATAGGAATCTCAGCACAATCAATGTTCTTAAATTTAGCTATTTAGATTGTCAACAAATCCCTGGATCAAGGGGTAGCACAAGAAAAGGGAAAGAGAAGGAGAAACAAACTTTTTGGATATCTGAACTGTCTAATGAAGAAATTATATTCTAAAAAGTATCTTTTTATCATTTCTAAATTTCATAATAATCATTTGTCACTATTAAATTGACTAAACTGTGTAAATGTAATTTTGTTTTTATTTCTAAATTGTACATTTTACATCAGATTTTTATATAACTAAGTGAAAATATGATATAAATCATATGGTATTATTATTATTGTTAATTTGGTCTAGGAATTCAACCCTGAGGCTCTTGGATGTAAAGCAAATGGTTTAACACTGAGCTCTTAGGTTATTATATTTTCTACGTGATATAGGGGAAATATAAATCCTAATTTGGAGATGTTAAATTTGTGTTCCTCAAAATCTGACAATGAATTCCAAAAATCAAGGGAAGTTAAGAGCAGAAAAGATTTATTGAGAGGTAGCTTCTGAGAGTCAGGAGAGTCCCAAAAGTAGATTGTCATGGTGGTTATTTCTCTAAGAATGTTTGATAGGGCAAAATCACAAGGTAAATGCAAAAACCGTATGATGGGGTCAATACTAGTCAAACTGTAATCAGCCAATGAGATTATAGGTGTATCTCCTTAGCTAATATTGCTCAGTTAAGGAAGTGAGGCATGCAGGAAGGGCATATGGCTAACACTATTACACTTAGCTTATCTCTGATTTTTAAAACAGGAACATTTGGGGGAAGGAATGGGCCCCAGTGTTCTGGACATCCACCCAAGTATCTATGTGATCTGAAATTATTAGACTATATGGTACCAGTTATAGCAAAATTTCAAGTTTCCATTCATCTCTTAGGGAAGTATGTGAGTCTGGCAGTTGTGACTTTAATCTTGAGGACTTGCCTTCTTGAGAAATGTCTCCAGACACAATTCTGATGTTCCTGCCTTTTACTACCTTCATTGAGATGCCAGTCCCTCTACGCATATATATTAATTTTTATTCTACTTAATTTTCTATACATATGCCACTATAAAGCTACATTGCACCACAAATGATCAAGATACTAAAAGGAATAAAATACAATATCATATATGTGTTTGTCACATATAGTATATTTCTCAGACAGTAAAACAGATAGAAACTTAATCTGGGTATATATATATAATCTATAGGAACATTCAAATACCATAACAAAATTTTCAGTATTGTGTTTTCATTTGATCACTTTTAAAATTATAGTGTCTTAAGTAGACAGACAGAAGGTAGAAACATAGATAGATAGATAGATAGATAGAGCTAATGGTGTAGGAGAAATACAATTCCCAACAAACTATATGTCAAATGTGCCTGGTTCATGTCCCCTGAAATCAAAGAATAAATTGCAAAGGACAAAGAAAGTTAAGAAGAGGAACATTTTATTGAAAGATGGCTCCTAGGGGACAGTAGGGGTTCTAAAAGTGGGTTGTTACCAAATCACTCAGGGATAATTTATGTGGCAACTTTGCAACATGAGTATCTTCCTGTTCAGGACTCCAGTGACTCACCAAATTTGTAGAATCCTGTAGAAACAGTACCCTTATATCTTGGGTCCTTGTTGACCTTGCAGGGCCAAGGTCAAAGTATTGACTCTCTTTTTAGCCCAGTTACCCTTCTAGGTTTGATATTCAAACCTCAGTGGTTGAACATCCAGAAGAGGAGATTGGTTATATTGGTATAATACTGAGAGCAAGTGGGTTTAATTTTATGATCTTATCTAGATATTGAGCATCTGAAAAGGAAGATTCTTGGACCTCATAAAATAGGAGTCAACAAATGTACAGTGTGCCAAAAAGGAGGCTCACCGAAGAGAAAAATAATATCCCATGCATTCACAGGAATCTTCACTGTCTTCACTGGGACCCATCCTGGCTGTATATGTGGTTCCAAAAATTATATTAACTTAGATTAACACAGGCCACACTTTAACTTGGTCTTAAACTTGCAGCAGAAAAATATAACTGAAAGATATATGAGAATACTAATAATAAATGTTAGATCTAGAAAGGGGCTTCAATCACTGACCCTTGTGGCTGATTTCAATTTTACCTGTAGTTAACCACTGTAATCATTCAAGAGCTCACTCAGAAAGAGTGTTTCCATTTCTTCTCTAAAACTGTTTTTCAAAACCAGCAAACTGAACCGGGTGTGGTGGTGCGTATCTGTAACCCCAGTACTTGGGAGGCTGAGGCAGGAGGATCACTGTGAGTTGAAGGACATCCTGGGTTACAAAGTGAGTTCAAGGAAAATCTGAGCTGCATAGAGAAATCCTGCCTCAAAAAAGACAAAAAAGAAAGAAAACAAAGAAAGAAAGAAAGAAAGAAAGAAAGAAAGAAAGAAAGAAGAAAAGAAAAAAGCCAGCAAACTCTCCATCTTCTGAGGTCTAAAATTAGAGGAACTTGGGCACTGATACATGAACTTTGTTGAATTTTAGTAAATAATTCATATCTGGTGAAGAAAAATTCTTAAAAACAAATATTGTACTTAGAGGTGACCTGCATCAGTTGAGAATATTAAGAGCCAGCTGGTTAAAATCACTATCCCAGTGATGCAGTGTCCGGATGTGGCTCTTGTCTCAATCTGCCTTTTCATTCTGGTGCTGGTGCTTTGGCTGTGTGTGCTTTATCTCTTGGAGAACTGTGTTTATTCCCACCTAGAAGTTGTTAAACTACAAGTGATCAAAGAAATGAATCAACAACAAATATGCCAGATTTTTTTTACTGGGGTCCACTAAATCAGGTTTGTGAAGGGAGTTCAAATCTGCCACACTGCAGCATGACTTCTGTTCGAGGCCTGCTGGTTTAGCTTCGTGGGTAAGGACGCCAGCTGTGGTCCTTCCCACACCAACCCTCCTCAGCTTGAAGCAGCCAGACTGAAACTACACCTTTTCTCCCCTAATCACAGTTAAGATACTGACACAGATCAGGGCACGGCAAGTGGGCTGGGGACATGGGCAGGACCTGTTCATTACAAAATCTCAGAATACAGGCACATAGCAGTTCCTAAAACACCACTTGTGAACATCTCATGAGAACTCGAGTGGGTCTTGTGCGAGATGGCCTAGAGCTAACATCAGCCTGTGGCATGGGATCCCAGCTCCGCCTCACAGGAGCGGAATGCAGAAGTTCTCACGGGTTTCAAGACGTTTGGAAAGTGTAAGAGCGCACAGATGCCAAGACATGTTTGCTGTCATGGCTTTTCTCACTGTCCCCTGCACTCTTTTGTCCAGGTGTACATTTATCTTGATTCTTCCCCTTTGCTAGAATGTGCTCACTCTGCAGAGTCAATTTCTCCCCCATTCTTCACTTTTAGTTTTTGAAATAAAATTTGTCACTGCTTTTCACTCAGTTTATTAAGCTCTTTGTTTACGATAACAAGAACCTTGACTCTTAACTCTAGGAGAAGTGAGCAGCCCATAACCTGGTAACGTGTATTTGGTGATCCACTTTTAGAAGGACCCACACAACAACATTTTGGCATAGCCAGCAAGAAGGATCAAAAGCCAAGAGATTCTGAAAACTCTAAATCAGTGAGGCATAAATTTCAGGTACCAGAGACCATGGTAAGGTCCATGGTAGGCACAACTTTGGTTCTTTCTGTGAAGCCACTGGTCCTGGCCATCTGCGCATTTGTTTGTTGTACTTTGATACTCTTTTTTTCCCCCAAAATTAACCTGCTTTTCACTTATTGCCCTAGTTTCCTAACTGCCTTTTTTTTTTATTGATTTGTGCTGCATTTGTTTGCTACCCTTGTTTTTTAACTTAGTTTTTGAAAAACTAACTTGGTCTCTGCTTACCCCAGTTTTGGAAATGGCTTTTTTTTCTTGGTTTGTGTCTTGGTGTGACGCAGGGAGTAAGGACACCACACACTGAGTGTGGGTGACACCAGTAAATAGGCTTAGAGACAGCATAGAATAATGTGGCTACCTGTGGACTTGTGTCAGCTGCCACCATCTTACCTGTTGCTATTAACTGACCTTATAAACTATGCTTCTGACTTTGAAGCACAGAGGGAGGAATCTCTTTTCTTTTTGAATTACTTTAATTGTCACAATACCTCTTCCCTGCATGAAAGGGAAAAAAAATTTCATTTTAAAAGGAAATTCCTAAGGCTTTTGTGGAGGCAAGGAAACAACCAGGAGGACTTGTCCAAGTTGGTTTAGTGAGTTCCCCCTTCCTAGTTTTAAATCTACCTGTGGCTATAGGTTTCTTCCTTGCTTAAATGCAGATAATTTAAAACACTTTGTCTGACTACCTGAGAGAACAAATAGACAACGTTTAAAATTTATCTTAAAAGACTATGAGAATACAAAAGCAGTGTCATCCTTGTTCATAGCCTTTTTACTATCGGAGTAAATGCAAGAGACAGTTCTCTCCATTGGCTCTATTCCAGTTAAGTAGAGCTACCAAGGGACTCCTAGCACCAGCTGAGCCATCAAGGAGCTCAGAGTACACGTGGAGTCATGAAGGGATTTGAAGTGCCACTTGGACCATCAAGGGGTTCAGTTAAGTGACAAAGGGAACTTTGCCTGGACAAGTTCTGCCCTTACTGCACAGGAGCTAAAGGACTAGGTTAAGGCCATGGTGCCTTCAATCCCTCCTCCCTAAGGAGCTCAGGGTCCAAATATAGGGACAAAAACCTATAGCGGGGGAGAAGCTGGAGGCACGTTCTTCTGTACATACTGAGGCCCATGTCATGGACAGAGACTTCTGTCTCGTCTGTGCTAAGAGTCTCACAGGGGTGCTCTGTGGAGCCCTCAGGTCTCCTCCTGTCTTCTGCTTGTGAGGCCATCTTAAAAATTAAGACCCAGTTTTCTTCCTCTCTCTAAAGGTCCCAAGTTGAGCAATGGGACACCTCTTGAACTTTGCCACTAGGCCGCATTTTTGATTAGTGGATGTGGTTTGATCCTGACAATCTAAAGCAGACACAGCTTGTCTGCTGTTACAGTGTGGTTTGGGCTCAGTGTGATCTGGGAGGTGGAGACAAATGGGAATGTGATGGTGCTTCAAACTATGAGTGTTTTACAATGTTTCTACTTAAAATATAACAGGAGAAAGGAAGTGCCTTGTGTTCAGTCTTTTGCAATCCTCTGTCAAACGAGATGCTCTGAATCATCATGTTTAGAGTGGCTCCAAATGAAGAGAAATGGCCCCATCCTGAGACGCCCCCACTTGTCTCACAGAGAGATGTGGGTCTCTCTGACAAGTTTGTTGGGAATTGAACTCATGACCACATGCTTGCAAGACAGGCGCTTATGCCACTGAGCTAAAACCCCAGCTGTTTTAATTAATTAATTTATTTATTTTGAGGCAGGGTCTGACTTCTTTCTTCATGGTGGCCTTAAACTCGCAGCGATCTTTCTGCCTCATCCTTCTGAGTGCTGGGATTTCAGGCATGTGCCAGCATGCTTGGCTCAACCTTCTTGTAACCACCAAGTCAATAAATCATGTCCATCCCTTACAAGTGACTACAGAACTCCGCTAGAGCCTAGTGTCATAGGGGAACAAAGCTTTCATCAGCTCCTCATCATGCTCTTCAGAAGCTTTTAAGTCCTGGAGGTTGAACCCGAAAGACTTCTTACAACTGCAAGTCACAATTTATCCTGCCCCTAAGAGAAGTCACGGGGTGGCAGGGCATACTTAAGGGCATGTCCTTTTTCAGGTCTCTATGTGCATCAGCACAAAGAATCACTAGGCCAGCCATCAGAGAACTCCAGTAGGTTTGCAGATGTTTCAGGCCTTGATTCTTGCTTTTGATTTGTCACAGTGAGCTGTTTAATTCATCTGGAACACTTGTTGTACCCCAGGTAGATGATAAAGAATCCCCCAATTGCTAGGAACTATGCAGGTGAGCAAAATGTTTATAAAAAGGAAGGTAACCTCCACGGAGCAGTTACTTCTCCCTTCAGCTGAACCAAGCTTTGACTATAATTCTAGTCATGGGCTAGAAATGATGTCCAATATGCTAACTGCTCTTACCACGGCAATGAAGAGGTGCATTAAAATGTCTGTTAAATACAGGGATGTGAAGGGATCATACAGGATACAGAGAAACCTCTAGCTGTCTTCCATAACTAACAAGTAGTAAAATAACTAAAATGGATCCATCTCCCAAGGAGGGAGAAGTACTAGTGGGACATCATTTCATCTGTCAATCAGCTCCAAATAGTCAACATAAGTTACAACAACTTCAGATAGGGCCACAGACACCTATGAGCCAACTCCTGGACTTTTCTGTGTTCAACAAATGGGACCCAGAGGATAAACAAAGGAATAAGATGAAGATTATAGCTGTTATAATTAGCAATCCTTTAAACACATCTGGGTCATCTAGGGGAAAAAGCCAGGGGAAACTGGGGAAAGGACTCCTGTTTTACTTGTAAGAGAGCTGGACACTGGGCATGAGATTGCACCAAGCTCTCATCTGGGCCCTGCTCCACTGTATGGCAGTTAAGGTGCCCAGTTTGTGACATTGGAGATCTAACTATCTGAAAACTCAGACTGGGGCAGACAGAATGATCATTTTTGCTCTGACAACTCATGGGGCCCAGGGGAACCTGCAATGCACCTGTGCAATGTATATAACTATCTATTCCAAGGAACCTTGGGAAATCTTAGACATCATGGCTGACCCAACTCGATTGCTTCATTCCTTTTTTACTTACTTTTCTAGAAAACCCTCTCCTTGAATTTATACCCATAGTTGGGGTTGAGGATATCCCTAATCAGAAGTTCTCTGCAACTGTACTACTAGCAGAAACTTCAAAGTTAACTTTGGGACAGAGACTGGAATCCTAACTCCCCATCAGGTCAGGGACAGAAGTTTACTTGTGGTTAACAGCAGAATGGTTCACCAAGTATTAGGTCATGCTCTTAGATACCACTGAAGTTATTAAAAAAATTTGCAGTACAATTAACTATGCTTCTTTGAGGCACAAAAGTTAACCTCTCTTACGAAAGCGTTATCTCCCAGACTTGTGCAAGCAAGCAGGATATTAGTGACCTGCCCTTCCAAAGCCCTGAGGAGATGTGGTTCACTGCTGAAAGCAACTTTGTCAATCATTTATAAAGCAAGTCAGGAAATTCTATACTTCCTCCAGGCAGTCATCTTCCTAAGAAGATCATAGTCATGTACTGTAAAGACACCAAATAGACATGCCTGAAGTCTCCTTGGGAAATCAAAAGGCTGATAAGAAGCAAAAAAGGCAGTCTTACAGACTATTAAGACTCTAGACTTATTCCGGTGCCTGAGGAACCATTAAAACTAGTTTGCACTCACCAGGAGAATAAATTTGCCTCAGAACAAGGGGAAAACAGGGACACTGGGGGAAAAAAAAGGAATGCTGGTGACAGAAAACAAACTGGTCCTTCCTCAAGGGACTCAGTAAAGGGCTATAAAAACACTTCATGATTCCTTCCATATGAGATGATATGCTACACTGAAATTGTCTTAAGTTTTCACAGGACTAGAATTAGCTTGCCTACCCTGTGCCTACAATAACTTGGGCAAAGTGCAAACCACCTCCTTTCCTAGAGCCTGAACAGAGGCAGGGTACACACCTGGAGAGGACTAGGAAGTAGGCTTTATCCTTGTTGCTGCTGTATGGAGTAAAGAGCTGTTGGTCCCAACTGACAGCTTTACAGGCTGGAGTGAAGCCTACTCTCCCCATTTAGAAAAGGTTACAGAGGTAGTCAAAGTTCTCCTTGAAGAAATAATTCCTAGATTTGAACTACCTCAGTTCCTGCAAAGTGACAATAATCTTCATTTACCTCCCAAACAATTCAAGGAGTGGCAGAAACTTTAGGAATGAAGTGTTACTTCCACCGTTCCTGGCAGCCTCAGTCTTCTGGAAAGGTCATGAGAGCCAATCAGACCCTAAAATGAGCTCTGGTAAAACTTTACATCTGTGCCCTGCATTCAGTCATGAGGGTTCAAAACAAACCCCAAAATGGGCTATGTTTGAACCATCTGAGATGTTACATGGGAGGCCATTTCTGTTCTCTGATGTGCTAGTTCACCCATACACCATGAGACTTTTACAATAGTTTATTAATCTGGGTCAAATACAACTAGCTACCCAAAAGTATGGAAACAGAGTCTTGTCAGCTTCTAGCCTGGGGAGACTGCCTAAGAACTATTCAGAGATCAAGTGCTCATAAAAATTTGTAGAGAGGAGACTCTCACAGACCAATTAAAACCAAAATAGAATGGTCCGGTTTCAGTGATCTGTGTCACACCCACTGCAGTAAAGGTGGCAGAGATAGATAATTGGATCCATTTTTCTAAAATAAAGCCAGTCCCATAAGTCTCAAGAACAAGATAACCCAAAAGGAGACAGTTATTTCTGTGAATTTTTGGAAAGACTTGAGATTTTTCTTCAAAAAGCAGTGTGGCTACAACAGGTATGGAAATCTGATCTCCTCCTATTTGGGCTAACAGTGATTCTCTGTGGTCACTAACTCTTTTTTGTTGTTTTCTGACCGAATTTTCTCTCTTTAGTCCACCCAATGAGCCACAGCACCTCAAGCTGGGGAGCACATAATCTCCAATTGGTATGGGGTATACAACCACTTCCAGTTTGAAAACAGAAGACAGACTTCCACTCCATAAGCAGCCTAAAAAGTTTCAGAAATCTGTGTCTCTCAGGCATAAATGTCATGACATCATGACAAAACCTGGTGGAAAGTAGGCAAGACCTGTTAATTACGAGATCTCAAAATATATGCACAGGACAGTTCCTAAAGCCCTGCACATGGACTTCTTGCTAGAACTTGAACAGATTTTCAGCAGGGTAGCTTAGACCTGACATCAGTCTAAAGCATGGAATCCCAGAGCCATCTCTCAGGACCCATCAGAAGATGTTCTCATGAGTTTCCTCAAAATTTCTCCAGTATAAAAGGATTGGATGCCAAGACGTGTTTGTTATCACAGCTTTCCTCACAAAAGCTTGGTCTGATTTCTCGAGTGTATGTATATGTCAGTTTTTCTTCTTTCACAAACATGCTCTGTAAATCCAGTTTCTCCATCATTCTTCACTTTTACTATTTGAAATAAACTTTGTCACTGCCTTATGATCATTTTGCTCAGTTTTTTGATTAAAGTGAGAAATACTTAGAATCTAACACCAGAATGAGAGACATGTAACCCAAAATGTGACAGTGTTTATTTGGCAGTTTACTTTTAGAAAGAGCTACCCAATAACATTTTGGCATAGCCAACCAGGAGAACAAAAAGTAAAAGGTTTTAATAACAATACCTCTTAAGGGAAGGGAGTATCATAGACAGCTAAGTTAGACAAACATTAATATATAGTCAGAAAGAGACTGGGATCTCAAGGAACTCAGTGAAAGGTGGTGACATCAGAACTGTGGCTAGAACCACATCCAAAGAAGCTAAAGTCTGGAGATTAAAATCATAATGGCCAGACTTGTGTAATTCCCTAAGGGATGAATGGAAACTTGAGATTATACTGTAATTGTTACAGCCCAATTCATTAAATCCAAATGCATACCAGACAGCTAAGTGGGTGACCAAAACACCTGGGCCCATCCCTTTCTCACAATGTTCCTGTTTTAGAAGTCACAGATAAGCCAAAGTTAATGATATCCTTCATATGCCCTTGATTCCCTATTGGATCAACATTAGCTGAGCAGCTACACTTATAGTCTTACTGGTTGATTACAGTTCACCCACCTCATAATTTTGCCCTATAAAACATTCTTGGATAAATGACTTCTATGGCAACCTATTTCTGAGATCCTCCTACCTCTGAAGAGCTATTCCTATTTGCCAATAAAGGTTTCCTATTCTTAACCTCCTTTGGCTTTGAATTCACTCTTTGATTTCAAGGGACACAAATTTGGCCATTCAATATCTAGCACGTTATGAGTTATTTTTATCCATATCACTACTAAAGCTGTGGATGACTACAGCTACTAATGGGATTACTCAATTTGATTTTCAATAAAGGCAGTGATTTATCAGTTGTACCAGATTGGGTTTAGTGGTTCTCAAAATTGAGATGAGGAATTTAACCCACTCTTTTCAAAATTAAATTTGCAAGTTTGCTGACTCATTGCAGAAAGTGATTTTTTTGGAACTAGAAGTAAGAGGCATGGAAAAGTTTTTTAGGAAGAGATTTTACGGTACTCAAGATAGGAGTACAGGCACTCAGAAAAGTGAGCTGATTCGTGACAATTAGAGGAAAGATGTAATTGAAAATAGTTTTTAAGGAAACTTGAAAAAATTGCATGTATTTTATTAATTTACAGAAGTAATTATTTTATTAGATGTATATTAAACATTGCAATTTTTGTGTCATTTTATAAAAGATTAAGATAGAGATATAATTTTACTGATATCCCAAATATAAGACAGATACTTTCTCATAGCAATGCTCACCACATAGTTAGGCATTCTAACTTGTTACCTAATAAGTTATTCCTTAAATACTTAATGGATATTAAGGCTGACTAGTAATTCTTAAATCACTGAAGGTATCTACCTTCTTGTATCTCAACTCATAGTATTCTTGACTGGAATGTCATAGAGAAATCTTACTTTTTTTTGTACTGGAGATTGAACTCATGACCTTTTGCTTACCAAGTAAACACTTGAGCTACTGAGCTAAATCCCAGCCCAAGAGATCTTACTTAGCACCCCTGTTAAGGCATCTAAATAATATGTAGTTTTTCTTTTGAATTCTTCTAATTATTGTCAAGTACAGGACATCATTCATTTTTCTCACTCCAGTTCCACAATCAAGCTACAGTCCATTCATTTAGGTTCTGTGATCAATATCTCTTGAAACACTCTAAGTTTTTTAGGGGAGTGTTATGTTACTCCACCCACAGTGTCTAAGAAGGTACTAAACACATTGTTTACTGAATCGAACCTTTAATTAATGTTTTTTTCTAAATGTTGGTATATTCTTAGCAGCTATTAATGGTATTTATTATTTTTGCTAAATTCTTTGAAGACTATCAGCAAAAAATTTAAAAAACTATCTATTATATGAATCACTGAAAAGCTAACATTGGTCATACTGTTAGGTACATTATAGGAAAACAGTAATTGCTGAATGACTCTTACATTAGAATTTACTTATTAAGTGATTGTTTCAAGCAAACATTTTGAGATGATATACAGAGCATCCTCTAACTTTTCATTCATGGAGCTCTACTGACATTTTTGATACAACTGTCTGAGTACAGGGGATTCAGGAAGTCTTTACATCACAGCTCCTGTAAGAGGAAAGTGAGTCACTGCAATAAACTTCAGAGAGGATAATGAAAGAAAAAGGCTGGATTTTAAGCTAGTGCACAGACCAAAGAAATAGCATTATTTAAATCCAGAATGACATCCTAGAGGAAATTCTACTGAAAATGACAATGCAATCATTAGTGAATTAGACTGTGTAGATTGTATGAGACAAATGTAAAGAGTGTTCTAGGAGAGTTTTCTTTGGGGCTAAAAACAAAAAGAGGAAAATATTCCAGAAAATAAAAGAAAAAGAATTCTGCAGAATTAATCCTAATTACTACCCCCCCACACCCCATCAGGACCTTTTCAAGCACAATTTATTCTCTTTAAACTCTTTAAGCTTATTTTTCAGCTTAAAATTAAGTCACAAAACTTAATATGAGTCTTGAGAACCCCCTTCCCTAGTCATCTTTTATTATCACCTCCTTCCAGCCTTTCCTCAAATCCCATTTTCACCAGTCATGGCTGTGCTCACCAAACTGACCCTGTAACTTGCATTGCAGTTCTCTGCTGCCACATCACTTCCATCATCTGGAAACCTAGCGTAGCTTGTGCTTTCTGGTCTGGTGTCTGTCTCATTTTGCAGTGGAGTAAAACCCTCTGAGGCAGGGACTTGAGTCCTGACTGGATTGAATAAATAAATACATTAATTAATGTGAAAAGCTTTCTATATTCCTTACTCCTGCCTATTCACAATACAGCCTTTTAGATATTTTAAAAAATGTTTTCAAATCTCTAATTTACTTAAGTTCGACTATGCATTTCCATTGCATGGAAGATAAGTTCTTAAATCTAAAATCTGATAAAATGACTGAAAGATATGTTTTCAAGATTTCCCTATAAGTTTAAACGTGAAGGAGTTTCCTCTTCACCCTGTGGCATGAAGGACAGAGGCTCATTTGGATACTTAAACAAATCTTGCTTTTCCTCCCTATCTGTTAATTCCAAAAAGAATGCTATTTCCTCCTCTGAGACATTCTTTTTTAAAAGTTATTTTATGGAAAAAAGGCAAAGCAAAATTTCATAACAAGATAATAGAATACATTTAATACATTGTACATTACTATCTTTAAAGCAGTGATTCAGAGTACAAGATATAGGCAATTTTCCTATATCAAAAAAATTTTCCAATTGATATTAGTGCAAACTTGCATTTTCTAAGAACTAAGAGACACTAATGGTACAATTAAGTTTTATTTTTTCTCCCTGTTCCCCTTCCCTCATCCTAGTTCCTTTTTCCTATTTAACAATTTCTTCCCAAATCACAGTGTCTATTATATATTTTAGACCTCATTTGCTCTTTTAGTTTCTCACACCAGGGAAACAACCTTATGCTTACACATAGGAGACTGATTTATTTCACTAACAAAAATGGTCTCAAATTGCATTTATTTACCTATAAAAATTTCAAGTTTGTCTTTCTTTATGACTAAATAGTACTCCATTGTATAAAAATATCACAACTTTTTATCCATTCCTCAGCTGATGGACCTTTGGGTTGTTTCTAGGACTAAGCTATTACAAATTGTGCACATATATCATGTGATATGATGATTTTAATTCTCCTGGGAATAAGCTCAGAAAGGGAATAACTGGATCAAATGGGACCTCTATTCATAGCTTTTTGAAGAATCTCCATACTTATTCCCATGGGAATAAGCTCAGAAAGGGAATAACTGGATCAAATGGGACCTCTATTCATAGCTTTTTGAAGAATCTCCATACTTATTCCCACAGTGATTGCACCAATCTGCACTCCTACCAACAATGACAAAGGATTCCTTTCTTCTCTGTAGCCCCTCCAGAACTTGTCATTAGTTGATTTTTTTGTGGTAACTATTCTTTCCGGAATGAGATGGAATCTCAGTGTTGTTTTAACTTGCATCTCTCAAATAAGCAATGATGTTGAACATTTTTTCATAAATTTATTTACCATTTGTATTTCTTCATTTGAAAAGTGTATATTCACCTCAGATGCCCATTTTTGGACTGAGTCTTTGAATTTGGGAGAGGAGGTCTGGCTTTTTCCAAATCTTTCTATGTTCTAGATAGAAGTCCTTTTTCTGAGAAAAGATTGGCTAAAATTCTTTCCCAATATGTGAGTTATCTTTTCACTCTCTTGGTGATTTCTTTTGATGTGCATAAGCTTTTTAATAAGATGAGGTGATATATTCCCCCTTTCATCTTGTTTTATAGAGTTATTTTCAGAGATCCATGTGGTCACTTGGACAACAGTACTGAGATTCAGAACATGTACTTATTAGATTTTTCCAACTTTTCTCTAAAGAGATTTTACAATCCAAAAAGTAGCATTCCTCCAAGGACTTCCACATGTTTTGTCAGATTCATTTTTTTGTACTGTGTATTTCTTGGCTGTGAAATAAATAACAGCTTCTTTGAAAATTAAATTTGCTCCTTGTATATTTCTTTTTTGCTTGTTGGTAATGGAAATTTATTCTATCATCAAATATTTATTTTTCTTTATTATCATTGTATTCATTTTCTGTCTCTGCTGTAACAAAATATCATTAATTTAGTCACTCAAAGCAACAGAATTTGTTCTTAAATTGTACAAGCAGACATCCCAGAGAAGTAAAAGTTGAGTAAGATTGGGACCTCCACATTTCTAGCAGCTTTGCACATGATTATCTTTTCTACCTTGTAGATACTACTGGTAATCATTAGTGCCTGTCTTCTTCCTTTATCTCAGAAGATACTGATCATGACCAATAATGGATACAGCAAATCATATACATGATAGAATATTACTCAGCCACAAAGAAGACAATGTCTGTCATTTGCAGCAAAATGGTGGTAATGGAACTCTATTAATGAAATGTGTCAGACAGAGAAAAGCAAGTACCCTCTGTTTTCTCTCATATGTAGAAGTTTAAAATAATTTTTAAAATTAGAAGTTTAAAAAAAGTATACAAGCATGATTACTAGAATCTGAGGACTGGATAACTAGATTACTAGAATCTGAGCACCCCAGGGTGAGAACCATCAGTGTCTCCTGAGATCCGCATCATGTTGGAACTTAGGGCACTGGTAAATCAAGAAACCAGCTTGCCACCTTGGTATTCGGCTGTGAGACTACCCCCTGTTATCAAGTGGGAGCCAGAGATCTGAGCATCTCTTGCGAGGTTGACTATATGCAATATAGAAAATAAGGGGGATTTCCTTCTACAATCTCTTTGAAGGCAACTATTTTATCACTGTTTTGCATTGTTCTGATTAATGGTATTGCTCTATTCAATATTCTGTTTTGATAAGTTCTGTAATGTTCTGTATTTTCTTTGATTTTTTATATACTTAATTGAAAGAACAACTATTATGAAGAAAATGAGGTATATTGTGGTACCTACTTTTGTTATCCCGGTAACCTGCTGTGAAGTTCTGTACCAATTTCACTACACTGTCTCAATTGGCTTTGTTCCATCTTGTTATGTGGTATTTTACTACTTTAAAAATTAAAATAAAGATAACAGTATGTAATATGCGTATGTTATATATGTACTGAAGTGTCACACTAGCCCCCATTAATAAGTACAATAAACATATATTAACAAAAATTAATTTAAACCATACAACAATACTTTGTTCTTGAGTTTTCTCAGGCTACCATTCCTTTGCTTCTTTGTAAGCTGTTTGGATCTATCTTTAAGGAGTATTGAGATTAAATTGGTTTCACCTGGATGATAAATTTTCTGAGGTCAGTTTTTAAATCTTTGCCTATTTTGGTCTATATACTTTAATATTTGGTCTATAATCTTTGGTTTGGTCTATATACCTTTTTATTTTGTCCATTATACTTGAAATGTTATTACTACTTAATTTATGCCTAAATTTGATCATTTAAGGGATGATAAAATTAAATCATTTTAACTCAGTGTATTTCTACTTTGTCTTGTACTTCAAATATTTTATGATAGGTAATCTTCATTGTATATTTGATTGCAAAATGCTTAAGAGATTAACTTCTGAATTGGTTGGGGAGGGTCATGGGGACCTTGACCTTAAAGACTATATTTGGTCTGTGGTCCCTTACTCTCTGGTTCTTATTTGCTCTCTCTGCTTTCTGGTTGCTTCGAGGTTAGTAGCTTTGTTCGGTCACTTTCTTTTCTCGTATTGTTTCGGCTTTGGAGCCAGCCAAACAGGAACTTAAATCATTAAAACTGTGAGCCAAAATAAATCTTTTCACCTTTGAATTGTGAATGTCAGATAATTTGTCCAAGTAATGGAAAGATGATTAACACAGAAAATTGGTACAGGGAAGTGAGGCATTGAAGTTAGCTGGTTTGCAGATAGAGTTTGGCAAATGTGGCTGGAGAAAACCTGAAAAGTTAAATTGATGGTTATTCTGGTGGGAATTTGTAAGTCGAGAATTCTTTTAGGAATGCAAAGAGTAAAGACTTGTCCTGAGTTCTCAGATAGCAACAAAGATTCCTCTGAATATTGGGATAATTTTAAAGGTGGCAGATTAATTAACTTGATGTAGCATATTTCAAGATAGCACAACACTGAGACAGTGGAACTGGCATGTTAGATGCTTTTAGCCAGATTTTCAGTGAAACTGGGGAACAAAAGTAGAACAGAAAATTTGAAGAGCTCGCAGTTCAGCCAGAAAATGAGCACACTATGAAGTTCTAATCAAGGAAGATGTGGCTGCAGGATTGGCACTATAAAAGAGAAATCCAAGTATTATTTTTTTCAAGACCAAAGGAAAGATTCCTCTAGAACATCTCCAAAACTAGGCCGATCCTACCCATATTGGGCTCAAGGATGTAAAAGTGAAAAGTTGTTTAATATAAGAAAGTATTTGGACACTGTGCTTGCTCAGGACTACCTAAG
>PVLA01014832.1:0-28419 GCA_004027455.1 Hydrochoerus hydrochaeris
CTAATGCCGTGGGCGTGCATGGTGTACCCTCCTCACCACCAGCCAGGGCTTCGCACAGGTGGAATTTGCTTGAGTCCCAGTCTGGCTCGGAAGGGGTCTGGCTCCATATCGCCATTGCATACTCCGGGGTTCTCTCGAGGCTTCTGGAGAAGGGCTAGCCGCTCCCTTCGGCTCTCTCTCTCTCTGGCACCATCTCTCTCTCCCTCTGCAGCGCAGTGATTATCTCATTAGCAGGGCCCTCTCAGGAGGAGAGACGCTGGAGGCTAAGCCTGTTGATAATTACATCCTTGGGCGGAGGCCAGCAGCCCCTCTGTCCTCCGAGGCTGGCCAGCCAGGGAGGGGACCACAGGCTTCTGCAGCCCCTGCCGAGCAGGGCCCCAGCCCCCTCTGCGGCAGAAGCGAGCTATTTCTGTGCATGCATGTGGGAAGGGTGGGAAGACGGAAAGAAAAGTGAGAAAGTGGATGTAAGCAAATATCTCAAAGAAGAGAGGGGGAGGCTCGTCTTTAAACAACCTCATAAAAGAGCCGAGGCGATCCTGCCAGACCCCAAAATGAACAACAGTCTGTGGGGCCAGCGCCTGGCTCCCCTCTCGCCAGCCTGGAAGTGGCCAGCTGCTGCCCTCGGCCACGCACGGAGGCTGCCCATGCCTTGGATGCACGGCCCACCAGGGTGAGGCCTGGAATTTCACCTGCAATGGCAGTGCCAGTGCGTTCTTCCGTGGGATTTGCTGTGGGGACAGGAATGACAGCAAGAGGCAGGAAGGGAATCAGGACGGTGAGCAGCCGTGCCAAGGCCAGACCTGGGGCGCGCGGCGGTTCCGGCCAGACATCTTCTCCCAAAGGGTAGCAAGGGTGGGACGGGGATTCGTCCTGGCGTGGCAGTGCCAGCTCTAAAAGCAGCAGCCTGGTGCCTGAGGGGCTGACCAGGATCTCGGGGCTGGACAGTGAGGGCAGGACTTCTGTGTCAGCATGTTGGTCAGGCTGTGGTCAGGTGGAGTGTGACCTCAGGATGGTCAGCTGGGGTCTTGCTGGGGTGAGAAAGCCGTCACTGCCCCATAGGGAGTTTTGACTCGTGTCACAGGATGTTCACTGACTGGACCTGCCGTTCCCAGAATCCAAGATGACTGCTAGGGCCAGGCAGAAAGGCAGAGTGGTGTAGGTAGGCTGTCAGGTTCAGGCGATGCGGCCGTGATGGTGGAGGGTCATGTCGACTGGCTTCGAGCTGCCCTGGCCATCGGCACAGCCCGCTTCCGGTCTGCTCCCTCCCTCTCTGGTGCAGGCCCCACTCTGCTTCCAGGCCGCCATGAAACCAGCAGCTTTGCTTCCCCCATGATGTTCCTGCCTCGGAGCAGCCAACCATGGACTGAATCTCCTTAACACACGAGCCAAATCTACCCTCGCCTCCTTCAGCTCTGCTTCGTGCCCCACAGCGGGAAAGCTGACTGAGACAGATGAACTGGAGACTTCTAGGTTTCATTTTGGGGGTCTGGAACAGGATGCTGTAGAATTGGCAGTTGACAATCTGTTGATGACAATGGCCTTGCAAATTTCAAACATATCTTACTCTTTTGGTGTCTTCGGCCTCGAAGGGGGAGGGGCTCCAGCTTTACCCACGGTAAAGGTAGCAGGAAACAGGTGCAAAGTGAGGGCGGGGAGGCCCCCCCTTGAACCCCCTTCCCTCTACTCATCAGACCCGAGTGAAGGTTCAGTGCTTAAAGCAAAAGCAGCTCCTAAGGCCTCATTACAAAACAGGTGCTAATGTTACTCTTTAACACCCAAGAAAACAACCAGGCAAGTTTATTGCTAAACAAAAGTCATCTCTCCCAGAACCCTTGACTTCTGTGTGCATCACACCAGTTCTAGAACAAGCACCCTACCCTTGAGCCCGGCCCCTTCCAGGAGCAAAGCAAAAGGGGAATGAGGCAATTTTGAGAGAATATTAGAGGAGTAGAGCAGAGTGAGAACCCGGGGACAGCTGAACCAGTGACTTAGCAGGAACAAACCTCCAGAAGTGACTCAGACCAGATGACATTACACACAGGCGCGCGCGCGCGCACACACGCAAATACACACACGCACATGTGCCATTACACATGCACATGCAAACCCACATACAATGCTGCTTTCAATCTAGAGAACAGCTGAACATTCAGGCTTCTGTTTGTTTCAGGGTTTCAGGGGATATGTGAACTTGCTCCTGATTTAGGCTTTTGATTCACACTCCAGGTAAAAGAATGTGGGTCTGTTTCCATTTAAAAATTTTTTGGGCCAAGGGATAAAGCTCAGTAGCACAGCACCTGCCCTGGTAAACGTGAGGTTGTGAGTTCGATCCCTGATACCCAAAAAAATTTTTTTATTGGCACATGCTTGTAGCACACAATGATCATGTTCCTCTAGGGAGGTGACCCGTGGATGTCACACATCTTCTTTCTACGTCTCCTTCCCTTCCCTCCCTCTGCCTCTTGGTCTCCTTCCCTTTTGCAAAAGATTAATTTGAACTTAGCAAACTAACATTTTCCCGCATCCGGTTCTCAGTGGGCTGTGTTAGACATGAGCCCAGGAACCCAAGTTGTAGTGTGACGATGCCCCCTGGAGCCGGGCGGCCCAGATAGTGAATAAAATGATTAGAGCATCCAGGAAGTGTCTGCAATCAGGCAGCCACACACCCCGTGTCCCATGACAGATCCAGGAGTGGGCGTGACTGCCAGGGCCAAGGGTTGCACAGCCACCTTGGCAGTGCCACTGGGCGCAGCCAACCCAGGGAGACAACGCCCTGGTGCGACTTCCACTGCACTGCTCCTGGGGCAGGCTGAGACCTGGCCCTGCCCCTCCCTCTTCCTAGAGAGCCCTGGCAAACGACAGTCCCCCTGAGTCCATCCCCAGGTCCTCCTAGCCAGGACTGTAGCATCTTTGAGGAAGTCGCGCTGGGCAGATGGCTCTGCAGCAGGCCTGGCTGGTATCTCACACTGTGTTCCAGGGACTTGAGATGTGTGTTTGCGGTGCTGGAGAGCATCCAGGGCCTCTCACATGCCAGGCAAGCACTGTGCCACTGAGTTACACCCCGGCACTTTTTATTATTATTATTAGAGACTGAGTCTCTATAAGTTGCCCAGAGTGGCCTTGAATGTATGATCCTCCTACCTCAGCCTGCTGAATAGCTGGGATGACAAGTGTATGCCACTGTGCCCCACAGAAATGTTTCTCAATCTAGCAAATGGGCCCTGTCCTCCGAGACTGGTGCCTGGGAGCCCTCTGTGGTTCATCTTCCTGTCTAGGGACCCCCAGGGTGAGCAGAGGCTTCCCGTTACTCACAGGAACAGCGACACTGGCTTGCTTTTGAGCCGAAGAGGATTTCTTTTCAAGTAACACTTTCAGCCCCTTTCCAAGGCTGTGCTCTTCCCTTTCACGGGAGGAGACACCACGGAGTCTGGGAGGGCAATCAGCAGGACCATACCACCCATTACGATGAGGTGCCGCTTCTGGACTTGGGCTCTGGCCTCCGTGAAGTGGAGCTCGAGGCTGGGGCTCCCTGTTGGGCACCCCATTCTCCTCTTGGCATTTGCTCTGGGTGGGAAAGACCTTGACACCGCAGTGATCTTACTTTCAGTTGAGCCGGATACTGTGATGACTCAGGAGCACCCTGCACAGGCTGGGGGTGCAGTTCAGTGGCAGAGCGCTTTCTCCCAGGCGCGAGGGCCTGGGTCCCATCCTAGTATTGCAGACAACAAAACCAACCCCAAGAGAGGAGCAGGACCACCTGGGTGAGAATACGAAACACTGACTTGGAGGGGGCATTGGCGCTCACAGGGTCTCACCCTGGCCATCTGCAGTCTCAGCTCGGTGTCCTGCTTGGAATGGGCTGGGGATGTTTTCTCACACACGTCATGTGGACACACAGGCTCCAGTACAACCACCCTGCAGCAGACACTGTGGACCCTTGCCCGAGCTCTCTCCCATGCCACAGAAGCTGCACCACTGTGAGAGGGAGAAGGAGAGGGGGCCGCTCACCCTGGCAGCAGGGAGAGACCCACCGGTGTCAGAGCTCCTGCCTCTGTCACTTTGAGACCCCTCAGAGCCCTGTTCCCTCTGGGGAGCCCTCTGCTCCCCCTTGAGGGAACTCATTCCTCAATGGCTTCTTTATTGGTTTCTTGCTTCCCTTGTTCACATTCTCCACCATTCCCTTTTCTTGTGATCACCTGCTAGGGAAATTACTCATACCCTAATCCTTACATTGAGACTGATTTTGCAGAACCCAAATATATGCATATACATACACATGTACATATGCTTTTTCTTTCAGCTTGTCACACTAATGAGACAATATGATGTTTACATGTGTGTCTTAGTTATTTCATTAATGGGTATGTGGAGAACCCAAATATAAAACTCACCCATCCACCCATCCAACCATCCACCCACCCACCTACCCATGCATCCTCCCATCTGCCCATTCATTCATCTGTCTATCCATTCATCCTCCTGCCTGTCCATCCATCCACCCATCCACCTACCAATGCATCCTCCCAGCTGCCCATTCACCCATTCATTCATCTATCCATCCATTCATCCATCTGCCTGTCCATCAATCCATCTACCCATTTATCCATCCATCCAGCTACCCATGCATTCTCCCATCTGCCCATTTACTCATTCATCTATCCATCATCCATTTATCCATCCTCCCATCCACCCACAATCCACCCATCCTCCCATACTATTGTGGCTCCCTACTAGTTTCCAGCTACTGCACTAAAAGGAGAGGAGGGAGAATCAAGAGTGGATCAAGCTGAATAGGATACTGTTTCTCCTCCCAGGGATCTCTCAGTGTACAGGAAACAATCACAGATAATAGCCTGTGATGAGCGCTGTGACTGGTGCTAGAGACACCTGCTGCTCTGAGCACACAGAGAAACAGCCTGGAGATGTGCGGGGCACCGGGGCTGCGGCGTGCCGCTGGTCTCTCTGATGCCTCATACATCATTGGTGAATGATTCCATTTCACCTCTTTTAACATGTCAATTTACTTATTTAAAAAATCATTCCATTTCTGCCCCAGAGCTTAGGATGTGCATGTAGGACTAACCCAAATCTACTCCCAAGTAATGCAGCACCACTTCCCAGGTAGTGCTGGGACCTAGCGTGAGTCCAGTAGTGCACTGGACCTGTGGGGCCTGGTTCCAGTGTCCCAGTGGTGCCCAGATCCATAGATTCCTAAGTCCCTTATGTGACATGGCACAGTCTTTGCAGGTAACCAGCCCAAACTCCCTGCCTCTGGATGACTTATAATGCCTAACAATGTGTGCGCTATGCAAGGAGTGCTACATTGTCCTGCCGGGGAATTACCACGAGGAAAAAGTCTCAATGTGCACGGGTGCGGTTTCCCCCAAATAGTCTCAGTCCCCAGTGGACTCTGAGACGCGGGATCTCCAGGTGCAGAGCGGACTATTTCCCCCATTTCTCACCTCCTCACACTGCTCCATTCAGTTCGCCTAGGTAGACAAGTTCGAACCTCAGTAGACAAGAAACAAGAGTGAGAGAATGAAAGGAAGATACCCAGGGAGTCCTCCAAAAGCTTCAAGGCAAGAGTGGGTGTATAGTAGATTGTTTGCAAAACCGGCTACAATAATGAGCCCCATGCCAGGGCTCTTTGCAATGCGACTTTGCCACTTATCTTCAGGAAAGAGGTGGCTTTGATTGCTCCCATCCTGGAACGTGGGCTTGGTCTCGGAACCCTGGATCAATGAGACATTTGTGCGTAGTCCCCAAGCAAGGACTGAGCATGTGTGCGTGCCACAGCCTTGGGACTTGGCACTGCAGGAGGGGCCTGACCAAGGCAGGAAGCTTCCCTTTGGCACAGTCCGCCCGGGGCAGGGAGCTGACACCTGTCACTCCTGCAGGGCCGTCTTCTCCTCTGGCCTCCACTCCCTCCGTGGTGCAGCTCAGCAGCCTGCGCCTCGGCCCCCATACATCACTGGCTCATTAGCTGTCGTGTCCGCTGTCTGGACCCTGCCGGCAGACAGGCCTCCGTTTCTCGGCCTTTTAATAGCATTAGGAGAGCCCTGGCTCCAGCCACTCCTCTGCCCTTCCGGCTCAGGGCTCAGGACGCTGCCAAGCCCACCCCTTGGGTAAGAAGCAGCAGAAACGAGCATGTCCTCCACCGTCCCTGCCTCCACCCTGCCGTAAATGGAAAGGACGCAGGCGCAAGGAGATTTATGGCGAGTGATTTAGATGCAGGAAAGAGCACAAAGCAGCATCACCATGTCCTTGGATTCCAGACCGGGCTGGAGGTGGCCACTCACCAGGTGCAGCCCCGCCAGCCCTGCAGCTCCCATCTATTGTGCCACCTTCCTGTCCCCCGCCGAGTCTGCTCCTTCCTGGCAGCTGCTGACATGAGTAGCTCTCCGTCACGTTGCCTCATGTAAAAATGGAAGGAGCCCACGTCTCAAGGAAATAAATCCCAGGCCCTTTTCAAACACTTCCTGCCCCGATTTAGTGCCTTTTCCGTCTCTCTCCTCATCTTCCCTCCCCCCAGCAAGGCCTCTGGACCCGGGCCATACATTGCTGAGTGTCGCAGAGCTGAGGGAGTGGGGGTGCCTGCCTGGTGCCAGGTCACCTCACCAAGCAGAAGCTGCTTGTGGGTGGAAAGCATTTGGGCTCCTCAATCTTGGGGCTCACTCTGTCATCCAGGCTCCCATGGGTTTCCTCCTTCTTCCTGGGGAGCAGTGAGTGGCTGGGGGGGGGGCAAAGGAAGGGCAGAGGAGCCTGTTCCTATCGCGTGTCTCAGCCAGGTTGGCCCTGACATTAGAACCTCTGCACCTGGGTGTGGGAGCCCTGGTGGCTATGGCCTCAGGCAGGCAGCGAGAGCAAAAGCTGGAGGCTGGGACACCAGAGCCCCATCTGCAAATCTCATGATGGAGATTCAGTGGGGCCTTCAGCACCGTAACTGCTCTAGGCCCAGGGAGGCAGCACGAAGGCTGAGTGGGCCTTGGGTGCAGGCAGGTGGGGTTCTGAGCTGAGCAGCATTGGCCAAGCTGTCTGACCTCGTGATCTCATCTGTAAAATGGGCACTCTTATCTGGCTTCAAGGGAATAGGAAAAGAGACACAGTCCTTTACTCAGTCTTCAGCTGAAGAACACCAAGGTCATAGATCCTGCTGCCCATGAAGCTCAGAGTGAACGACTGATTCATGCTGGAGACACCAAATCCAGAAGGGGCCAGAGTATGAGCTCCATCTGGGGTGCAGGATCAGGGGAGCCCACTGGGCCAATGCTGAGGCTCAGGCTGTGCTTCCCCAGGCTGCAGCTGGCCCGGTCACGTGGTCCCTCACTGTTGCTCCTTGCTGTGCAGCAGTCTCACCCCTCAAGTTCTTAGTTTCCTGGGCTGTACATGTGCTTGACTTGTGAATGGCAGCATTTGGCTGTGGGAGGCTCGCTCCACCTGCCTCCTGGGCCATGAGGTCAGCTGATGACTTTGAGCTCACACACACCCCTGGGAAGGTCCCCAGAGCATCTCTCCCTGCCCTGGTCTTTCTGTAGAGCACGCAGTCCCCTGTGTCCTCAGGGTGGGGCTTCCGCTCTGAGAGCAGCGCCACCGCCAGTGTGCACAGCATCTTAATCAAGAAAAGAAACCAATAAACCAAATCAAACAGCCCTTCCCAGAACGGCCGGGCAGGAGGAGACGCAGGCTCCATTCACTGACAAAGCCGGTCCTGGAGATCGTCTTAGAAGCACGGCCAGAATCTTTATTGCATTTTAATCTACTCCATTCACCGCTTGTGGGCTGGGATCTGATTCAGACACTAGGTCCATAGTTTCAGGGTTGCAGCTTGATGACAAAGCATGGTGCAAGTACTGGGTTTTAAACCTGCTCCCGAGACCCTGTGCCAGCACTGTGGAAAGGAAGTTTGTCCAAACACCTGAGGGATCTGGGTTCCAGTTCTGATTTAGTCATGCTGTGTGACCACACAGGAGGCTTGCAGAGGTGTCTCAAAAGGGGTTCCCCAAAAAGTAGGACCTGCAGTGAGGACCCGAGAGCAGGGAATTTATTTGGTCAGGGACTGGGGAGGAAGAGGCAGGGAAAGAAAATGCAGTGAAGAGCGTGGTCATGTTGGCGCCTGGGCCAGTCCTGCAGTGATGTGCCGAGAGGGCGGCGGACACCCCAGAATGGCCCCTCACAGAGTGCCAAGCTGGGTAAGTGTCCCCTGCATCTTCACTCTGGTGGGCTGAGGGGACATGGTGGGCACCAATGTTGTCACTGACAACTCATGAAAGCAACCTACATGCCCTTCAATAGAAAAGTGGATAAAGAAAATGGCATTTGCACACAGTGAAGTACTACTCTGCCATAAAGAAGAATAAACTTGAGTCTTTTGTAGGAAAATGATGTATCTTGAGACCATAATGCTAAATGATAGACATAAGTGCTTTTTTTTTTTTTTGAGACAGGGTCTTGCTGTATAGTCCAGGCTGGCCTTGAACTCAGTGTGGCTCCATATGACCTCGAACTCATGGTGATCCTCCTGCCTCTGCCTCCTGAGTACTGGGATTAGAGACATGGACAACACAAAGTTAAATATTGCATGGTTTCTCTTATCTGAGAAACCCAAAGTATAAATAAGTTAATGAACCAAACAAAAGATAGATAATAGGGAACAGAGAGACAGACCATGGAGCCGGCAAGGGGTGTGGATGGGGTAGATGGGAGGGAGTGGAGGGAAGGGGAAGGAGACAGGGTCGCGAAGCAGTGTGTCAGTGGTGCGACTCCCGGAGAAGAATGTGTCTTCTCTCCACTGCAAACACAGGACCATAAAGGGTCAGGAGAGGAAGAGACGGGTGCTGCATGAGCTCAGCAGGAAAGGATCTATAGCGCCGAACAGGAGCTTATGAAAAATTCAGGAGCACAGATAAGATAGTCAGCAACTCTGACAAAACACCAGGGAATGAAGTTACATGGCTACTGGAGGCAGAATGACCAGAGGGTGCAACACACACACGCACAAATGCACGCAGGCATGCACACACACATGCATGCACACACACACTCACATGCACGCATGCACACCCACACACCCACACACCCACACATGCATGCACACACACACGCATGCACACACACGCGCAGGCATGCACACATAAGCAGACCATGAGAGCTGAGGATGCCGGCCACTTACTCTCCAGGGCATTCAGGGGACACAGTGTCAGACTCGATGCCTGCTCACCTCCCCCCAAGGTGACTGGTAAGGTCGTCCTGACAGAGGAGCCCACCTGGCATCTGCTTTCACCTTCATCCACTGTGAGGGAATTTCCAGCTGGGTGTGGGGTCACATATTCCCCACCCTCTCCTGACGGTGGGTGAGGCCATGGGCTCAGAGCAACTGATGGGGTGCACCAAAACCATGGTGTGGCAAGGTTCTGATTCTTTTTTCAGTATTATGATATTGAATGTGACGCCTGCAGCTCCCCTGTCTCTCTGTCTGTCTGCCTGTCTGTCTCCTTCTCCCTCTCCTTCTCCTTTTCCTTCTCCCTCTCCTTCTCCTTTTCCTTCTCCTACTGGGAACTGAACCCTTGGCCTTCACACTGAGCCACATCTTCAGCCCCTATTTAATTTTGGTTTTGAGACGGGGGTATCACTAAGTTGCCCAGGTTGGCCTCGAACTTGGGACCCTTGTGCCTCAGCCTTCAGAATAGCTGGGATTAGAGGTGTGCACCATCAAGCTGGAGAGACCTGTCCTTTGCCCTTTCTCCTGCTCCCTTCTCCCCTTTGCAGCTGGGATGGGATGTGGGGGTCACTGGATTGGACTCTGAGGGTAAGACCACCTGGGGGTGCTGCAGGGGAAATTGCAACACCTCAGCCTCCACCTGGACAGCTCCTCCTGTACTTGATGGAGAAAGTCTGTCCTTCCTCAGGCCAGGACACCTTGAGTCTCTTGTTACTGACAGACAAGAGACAATCCTGTCCCCATTAAATTCAATACTTATGTTGTTTAAAAATAGTGGCGAAATATTGGAACTTGGGGCACTGGGCAACAAAGCAACCCACTGGCCTCCCTGGTAGGCAGCCGTGAGCCTACCAGCACACAGGCTGAGAAACGCCCCATCCTCCCCCCACATTAGCAAATGGGAGCCAGAGGTCTGAGCATCTCTCAGGAGGATGACCTAATGCAGTGTAGCAAATAGGGGGGATTTCCTTCTACCATCTCTTTGAAGGCAAATATTGTTATTATTGTTTTGCTTTGTTCCAATTAGTTGTACTGATCTATTCAATATTCTGTTTTGATAAGTTCTATAATGTTCTGTATTTGGTTTGACTTTGCTATACCTGATTGAAAGAACAACTATTGTGAAGATAACGAAATATACTATGGTACCTATTACTGTTATCCCCGTACCTGCTGTGAAGTCCTGTACCAATTTCACTGCATTCTCGATTGGCTTTGTTCTGTCATTCTGTTGTATTTTACTACCTTCAAAATAAAAAAAAAAAATAGTGGAGAAAAGGAGCCGGAATCCTTGCTGCTCGGAGGTGCCCCTCTGGGGGGACCCCTTCCCCAGCACCGCCAGGCTTCGCGAAGCTCCAGCTGCTGTTCTTATTACCTGGTCACCAATGGATGTTGGCCACCAGAGGCCTTTACCACTAGGAGGGGTTATTATCTCTGCATGGTGCATTTGCCCTGTCACCCTCTCGATGCAGTGGGAACATCTCCCATGTGACAGCTGCCACCTCCCATGCCTGCATCCTCCTCCTCCTCTTTGCCAAGGGGTTTGCACCCACAGCCAGCACTTTCTGGAGGTGAGCACCCAGCTTCCTGTCCCCATGGGGCCATCTTGAGGTGTTGCCTTCTAACCTAGGCCTCAGAGGGTCCCTGCCAGGGGAACCCCAGTTGTCTGCAGTGGAGGCCCACACACTAACACACTGTTTCCTGGGGACCTCCCAGTAACACACAAGCACCCACTCATCTTGGGCAGGCTCTGGGGCCCTGAGCTTCCACCTGGCTCCAATTCAGAGCTGTCTCAAGCCCTGCAGAATCCCATGGACTCCTAGGAGCATGTGGGTGGGTTCTTCTCCTTGTGCCCCTCCATCCGACAGCTGTCCTTAGCTTCCAGAGAGGTCCACCCCACCCACTCTTTCAGGTGCTGAAGTGTTCTGCATGTCTACAGGTCAGCTCCCACACAGAGCCCTACACCCCGCTCCCTGACCCACAGCCATGTCTGGGGGCCCTCAGGGTAGCAGCACAGCTGGAATTTGAACCCAAGTCTGGCTGCCCCCAAATAGTGCCTTTTCCAGTGACACAGTGGCCCTGATCCTGCCGTGGACTCTTCAGCCTGGTGCATGGTCTAGGGTTGGAGGACGCTCCTGTGGCTGTGTGGCCCCAGGCAGGCGGCACCCCTTTATCCCAGGCCATCCCTCTCGGCCTGGGGTGGACCTCACCTACCTCGTCTTTGCAGGCAGGGACTGGTGTCATTACCTATGGCTGTGTTTTCCTGGGCCATCTGACGTCCTTTAGGTCACAGGAAGTCGCTTCTGTCTCCTTGGCCCTCTTCCTCATGACTTTGAAATGGGCACCCTCACCAGTTTGTGGTTGGGGGCTCCTAAGTCTGTGGCCACATAGCCTGCCCTCCCTGACTTGTTCCCATGCTCCACAGGGAATACGAACTGGGACAGAACTGGACACCCCACTGAAGGGCGTTGACCATGTTTTGTACAGGGTTAAAGGTCATGAATCACAGGTCACCAGTGCAATCCCAAGGGAACCAGGACACCCAGATGCCATGCAAGGGACAGGGCTGTGTCCTTGAAGCACTGCACTGCCTCAGCCATCCCTACACCCACTCTGTTCCTAATCGCACAGAAGTCTGTTCCCGGCCAGAGGAGTGGCTGAAGGCAGCAGCTGAGAGGACATCATGGGTGAAGTGGGCACAGAGCAGGGGGCCTGGCAGACCGCAGTGTCATGTAGCTCTGGGCAGCAAACCCCAGGGAAGCTCCTCCTACCCGTCCTCCAGAGGAGGGTGTGACGGGGCTCCTGTGACACTATCCCTGCGGACCCTGCCTCAGGTGTCCCAGGTTGGAGGGAGCCCAGCTGGAGGCCAATACCCCCAGCTCCTTGACCAGGGGATGCCTCTGATTGCAGGTAAATACTGCCCAGCTGGAGATGTTAGCTGGGCTGTAATCACCAGATATGCAATAAAAATACCGTGGGGTCCAGCTCTGCGACCAGAGGTGACCTTGGAAAGAGGAGTCTGGGTGCCTGGGAGGCCACACTGGCTGAGAACCACATGGCTCCTTGGTCTCTCTGACATTCTCTGAAACACGCACAGGTCCTTGTTGCTTCTGTCCAGCAGATTGTACTGCTATTTGTTGGCTGGGGTGATGCCAATAATCTAGGCAGTTAAAACCAAGACGCGCCTCTGTCCACTTGGCTGGCGGAAATGTGAAATGGTGCAACCACTCTGGAAAACAAGTAGTTCCTTAAAAAATTCAACAGCAATTCTACTCCTGGGGCTTTTCACCCAAAGAATGAAAGCAGAGATCTCTGCACCAAGGCTCCCAGTAACCAAAACCCCCAAATAAATGGGTAACCAAAACAGGATGTTTACATTATTCCGTCCAAAAAACAGTGAATCAGCGTGGATGAGCCCTGAAGACACTGTGCTCGGCTCGCCTTGGCCGAGGCATCTAGGGCAGTCACACGCAGACAGGAAGTAGGGAAGGGGCCTTGAGAGGCTGGGGGCAGTGGGGGGCACAGGGGCTGCTGTTTCCTGTGCACAGTTTCAGTTTGGAACAATGAGACAGTTCTGGAGAAGATGCTGGTGGTGGGTGAACTGCGGTGTGTACATATGCACCACTGCCACAGACCCGCACACTTGGAAATGAAGTGCTACATCACGTGTATTTTACAACAACAAAAGTTTCAAGAATCACTGAGTAGGAAGGTCTGGAATCTGCACTTTCCTTTTGTTAAAAAAAAAACAAAAACCCAGAAAATCCTTTTCTTTGTTAGTCTCCTTTTTCTGCACACAGTGGTCAAGGACTGTTGTGTCCCGGCGGTGGCTTGGCTCAGCATCCCTGTGTGGCATCGGGGTTTTGAACACTGACAGCGTCCCTGGGTGGCGGTGCTGGGCTGGGCTGTTGAGGGGCCGGGTCGCCAAAGCTCCGTCCTTTATTCTGTAACGATCCGTCTTCCTGGAAGCAGACACACTGAAATGTGCTGACGGCCACCGGCAAGGCAGCCCAAGCATTCCAGGTCGCGAATGGCACATTTTAAAAAAAAAAATGAGAAGAAAAACAGAAAGGCCCTTTGATGAGCAAAGGACCCATGAGCCAGATGCCCGAGAAACAAACACGAATGAAACGGAGGGAGGGTAAAACTTAGGGGAAACGCGCTTGCCAAAGTTATTCGCGGGTTTTCCGACTCCGATCAAGAACAATAGAAAAGCTGTCCCAGATGTTCAGGGAGACTTGGGAGGAAGCCAGCTCTGCCCGACACAGCCGTCAGAGGCAGGGAGAGGAAGGGGGCGGCAGGCTTGCTGCTGTGTGCACATGTAACCGCCAAACCAAGCACAAACCTGGAGCTGCCACGTCCCCGAGCCCGGTGAGCGGTGGGGGCAGGACAACCTGCACTGTGACTTTGAAACCACAGGACAGGGGTGTAAGTGAGTGCTGGGGTGAGCACGCGGGGACATTTCCCACCGTGGGGGTGCAGGGTTGGGCAGATTCCCAGGGGGTGTATTGGATTCTTCTACTCTAATTGCACATGAGTTTCTTGATGCAGTTCTTCGTATCTGGCATTGTTTCCTGGATTGAGAATCATGTCATGTTAACTTATTTATAATCTAATGGAGGCTGAAAATGCACAGCACATTTAAAAACAACAATAAAACCCCCAACTGGTGGGCCCCACTAATGACCTGGCTGCCGAGGGCTGAGTTTCTTGTGCATGTGTGTCCAGTAAATTTGGGGCGTCACCCTGAGGTGTGCAGAATGTCCCTCAGCTCCCCATGACCCCATGAAATCCATCTCTGTGCAGGAATAGCCTGGCTGCAACATGAAACACCAGGAAACTTCACAGCTTACAAAGCACGGGGAAACCACTTCCAAGGAGGGTGAGGACGTCTGACCCACTCCTGGACACCAAGCTTGTGCCAAGAGCCAGGTCAGCTGGAGGGTCCCCTCCTTGGCCATGCAGTCCTCGAGATCTTTCTCTGTGCCAGTCCAGGCTCTGCCCTGGCTGGGCAGCCCTGGGCTTCACAGTGTGCCTGTTGGAGGCGGCTGGGCTGCAGACAGTCATGATGTGATTTTGCCAGGGATGCTGAGGAGTGGGTGCCCAGGCCCTCAGGAGCCCAGGAGAGCGGGCAGCGCACTGTTGGTGCGCACGCTTGTTTGGGGGCACGGGCGTTATTCTGCTTCCCGTTGTATTAGCCAAATGCTTGAGGCTGGGTACTTTGCAGAGGGAAGAAGAGTTCATTGCCACTCACATCTGCAGCCCCAAGAGCATGGTGCTGGCTTCTGCTTCACCCTGCTGAGGACCTGGAGGCCGTGTCACCACACAGCTGGTGGCATCCTGGTGGGAACGTGAGCAAGACTGAACTCACACAGCGAGATGGCCTGCTCTGTTTGCCATGGAACTGGCTGTGGCCCCACTGGGCCCCACCTTAAATGGGTTCCAGACATCGCCACCCCAAGGACCACACTTCCAGGACACGCTCCAGCCCCACCCAGACTATAGCAGCATGCATGTCCTTTGTGTGCGCGTGAGACGCATGTGTGCTCGGACGCGTTTCTACAGAGACACACTCGTGTCTTCCGTGTGTCTTCCGAGCTGAAGTCCAAGCTCAAGGTGGGGCCAAACCAGGGAGAAGCTGCCTCGTGCATAGGCGGGTTGTTCGTCCAGCCAGAAAGTAGTTTTTGTGAAGGAAGCAAAATTGATTTTCAAAAACAGTCCGTGTGTCTGCCTTTCCTCCTTCCTCCCTCCCCGTCTCCCCTTTTCCTATTGTTCCCTTCGTCTCTGGAAAGCTCAGTCCTAATCCGTTATAGGGCAGAGCAACACACAGGGGCACTTCCAGGAGCCCAGGGCTGACCAAAGAGGAGTGTCACAGCCCGGGAGGAGGGCAGCCCCCCGGGGAGCACGGAGACCAGTGCGGGGACAGGACCCATGGGTGTGGGGAGCAGCTGTGCCGGGGAGCACAGCCTGAGTGGAGCAGAGTGAGGAAGGGAGTCAGAAGGGCACCCATTCAGTGACAGAATGAGCTGGTTTAAAAACAAACCCCAGCAGACTGAACGGCACACAGAGCCAGGAAGCGATGCTCGAAGTAAGGACCAGAGCTCCCCAAGGTGAACAGCAGCCGCTCTCAGCGACAGCAAGGTCCCGCGCTCCTCCGAGGAGAACAGCCAAGTTCATAGCAGGAAAGGAATTGGACAAGCTCCTCCAGGAGAACCAAAGGCAACAGGAGAACCAGCAGCACCAAACCTCTTCCTCTCCAGTTCTCCTTCCTTATGCTGCTGCCAACAGCCCTCAGGTGGCCCCTGCACACCCAGCACCCCGCTGACTCAGTTCAGCGGGGTGTCACGAGCTGTCTACCAGTTGTCAATGCACCATGCGTGGCGATGTGTCTTTTGCTAGAATACATTTTAAAAATTTAAATATTTGCCATATGTTTGGATCACACCTTGTGTGTTTTAACTTTGCCCTAATTTCTAGCGTTCAGCTGCTGACACTCTACAAAATGATGAGATCATGGTACGGTGTATAAGTGAGATCCCCTGCAGCTGGAGTCTTAGGTGACCTCAGGATGAGGGCTTGGTCACCAGAAAGTCCCAACCATAATTTGATCTTTAGTGCCCATCCCACCCCTTTCTCAACACTGAGTTTCTGTCTGAGCATGTGTGTGTGTGTGTGTGTGTCCTAGTGGGTATAGAGCAGTCACTCATGGTGACTTTGAGTTGCATTTCCCTAATAACTAATGAGGCTAGGTGTATTAGTCACTTTCTCGTCATTCAAACTTAAGGAGGAGATGTTTACTTGGCTAAAATGATCAGCGGATTCAGTCAGCTGGCTCCAAGGCAGAAGCACACTGTGGCGAGAGGAAGGTGTGGCAGAGGACAAGAGAGTGAGGGAGAGACGGAGAGAGTGAGTGAGAGAGAGCACAAAGCAGCTGGGGCAAGGGTGCACCCTTCCAGGTCACCCTCCGTGACCAGGCTCCCTCCATACACAGGACTGCTTTTGGGGGACATTTTCAATGGAAACCATGACCCTGTGTCTTGTGTGTATTGGCCATTGGTGGACCTTTTTTGCAGAAATGTCTAGTCAAACCTTTGGCTCATGTCTTAGTTGTTATTGTTGAGTTGAAAGGGTTCTTTATGCACTCTGGATAGTAGTGCCTAACTGGATAGATGGTTTGCGAATGTATTAGATGGAATATTACCTTGGTTCCCTCCCGAATTGCTCCCCAAAGCAACAGCAAAAAGAATAAAACAGGATCCATGCTGGACAGAGGACAAGAAACAAAAAGATACAACAAAGGTTTCTAAATGTCTCTGGACACGTCTCTGGAAAGGCCTCTGAGACCTCAGTCTCTGGCCACACACTGAGGACATCACAACTCAAGTGCCTAGAGCGTGTGAGGCCACCCATGCCCAGAACTCCATGTAGGACCAGGGCCTTTGAACGCCCAGGCGTGGGTGCTGGAGGCTGAGATGGACCTATTCACCTTAGCCGCACTCAGGGGTGAAGCCTGTGTGTCGCCTGCAGCCCACAGAAACGGGTCTTCCATTCTGTAGAAAATGGTTCCCATTAGACAGTTTGGGTTTGGGGGTGGAGGTGTGTGGAGGCACAGAGAAAGGGGGGGTTCTCCGCAGGCAGGTGAGGTGTCACACCCCAAGCAAGGCCCTCTGCTGTTTCCTCACCTTGTTCCCGGATGCAGACATCTGGACACCTGTACTCCAGGGGGGCAACTGGGAAGCTTCTTCTGCAGAATCTGCCTGGCCCTAAAGAAAACTCCCCTGGGGACAAGGCCATGCGTGTACAGATGTGATCCCCAGCCCCACACGCTGACCTGTCCAGGCCTGGCCCTGCCCTGGATCAAGACAGAAGAACACAGCCCTATGCCTGCTCCCAGCAAGTGTATGTTAACGTTAAATTAGTCCCTCGGAGAGAGAAGATAGGACTCAGGAAAAAGAAGGCTAGAATCGCACCGGGGATTAGCTCAGTGGCGTAAGTGCCTGCCTGGTGAATGCAAGGTCGTGAGTTTGATGGGCACCAAAAAAAAAAAAAAAAGCCAGAATGTCACAGAAAAAGATCAACAGAGCTTTAAAAATCAAAAACATAGATAAAATCTTTGAAAAATTAAGCAGCCAAATTAAAAGTTTAAAATATAGGAACTTCCCAGAGAATAGAATAAAAAGTCAAAAGCCAAGAAGACAAGAAAATTAATCAATTTAGAATTCTGCAGAGGAAAATAAGAGAAGATGCAAGAAGGAAATTAATAAAGCAACATCACAAAGACTTTCAGGCATATTCAGAACTTTTAGGCATAATAACCATCCAGCTCAGGAAACGGGAGAAAGAAGGGATCCACACCCAGGTCCATCAGGAACACAGAGAAGGTTCTAAAAGCTTCAGAGAAGGGAGGAAAATGTCAGAGATGAAGGGTCGGGATGTGTAGCCACGCTGAATTCCTCAAGAGCATAACGGGAGGGGTGACAATAGGACAACGAGCTTAAAGTGTGCAGAGACAATAGGACAACAAGCTTAAAGTGTGCAGAGACATGATCTCGAATTGCAGGTCTATATTCTCAAGCTATTAATCAAATTTGAGAGCAAGTATTTTTAGATGGGTACAGTGTCCTAAAAAAGTTGCTTTTCAAGCCACCGTTATTGGGGAGCTGCTGGAGGATGTGCTGAATCGAAACAAAAGAAGAGGAAAGGAAAAAGAGAAGAAAAGAGAGTGATAATCCATCCCACAAAGCAGAGGGACGAGTGAGAAGCCCTGCAGTGCACTCCAGGACCTCAGTCCAGAGTAAGGAAGGGAGGAAGTGATGCAAGAGAAGCGTCTCAGGAATTGACAGAACGGAGGAAACATGTGACCTGCTTAGTAACTGAGAAAATGGTATTTGTAGGCATTTTACAAATCCATAGGAAAATATGGAGAAAAAAATAAAAGTACGCAGAGAACAAAAATAATGGAAAACATCGAGGCCACGGTTAGCTCCAGAAACACAACAACTTACATGAGAGATGTGAAGATGAGAGAGTCTCCTGCCTCAGCAGTGGCAGGGTTTATCATCTTGGTGACTTCATCGCTGGCTAATCACCACTGTCATTCCTGCAATAGCGTCCCGGGAGGACAGGTAAGTGTGTTGGGGGGTGGACTGTGAGTGTTAAATCCTCGTCTAAACCAACGAGAAGTCAAGAGGTCGTTTTAACACTGATAATTCAAGAAATCTGAGCATCTGCATATTACAAATAGCAGGGTGAGTGGTTACGGGCGAGGGGTGCACCAGGGCTTAACAAAGGAATGAATGCTTTTTTTTTTATTTTATTTTTAGTACTAGAGATTGAACCGAGAGCCTTCAAATTGAGCTACATCCCCAGCCCTTTTCATTTTTAAATTTTAACACAGGGTTTCACTAAGTTGCCCAGGCTGAGTTTGAATTTGTAACCCTCCTTCCTCAGCCTGCCAGAGTACTGGGGCTGCAGGTGTGCGTCATGACACTTGGCTGAATCAGGGCTGCTTACTGCCAGTCTCGCGGTATTATTTCACTTTAAAAACTATCTGAGACTCAATTCCAAAACCAAATGGAAGTCCCATGTGAAATGTGTGCCATGAAACCAAGAGTTGGAAAAGATTCCCCTCCCTTTACCAGTAAGAAGAGTGACCATGACATTCCTGCTCCCAGAGCAAGTCAGCAATTTCTGATCCCTTAAATTCCCGTGTCGTCTGCTTCCCCAAGGTACACACCCTGCATTTGTGAAAACCCTTGTGATGTAGAGAAAAAAAGAGGAGAAAACAAACGTGTGGGACTCCAAAGAGCCAAGCTGGAAAAATATCACAGCGCAAAGCACATATTTATTTGTATCACAGGGAAAAACCCTCAGATTTGGTTGGAGCAACTTGAAATCATTAGTGTCTACGTTAGTGTCAAATGTGTTACCCGCGCTGTTTTCCCAGGGAGAAGCATGTGTTTCACAAATAAGTGGGAGACCGAAAGGAGGGAGCCAGCAGGCCAGGAAGTGTGACTCAGTCATTTCCTTTTAACTTTAATTAGTCAGCCCTGCCAACCTACTTCTCTGGAGGGAAACTTGTCACACACCCTCTCTCGTCTAAAGGTTTCGCTTGAGTCTCGCCCAAGCAATGGTTTCCTTGCTGTCCCACACCTGAAGGGTCCTGCTCACCCCGGGCGTTAGCAGCTGAGCTTGCCAGTCAGCAGCAGCCCATCGATCCTGGCTGTCTCCCTGATCCCAGCCCCTCCCCTAGGGCTCCCTAATGCTTGTGGATTTCTCCGAGCTCATCCAAGTCCCAGAAGGTTGCTAAAAGAAATGACGGTGCGTGGATTGGCTCTGAAACAGAATCGCAAAGTGCTTTCCAGTTGGGAGAACTGCAGAGACGCTGCACTACAGTGCAGGCTGAATTGGATCCAGGAAACATTTATTGGGTGCTGACAACGCACCCTTCTGCTGGGACACGGAAATGACTGATACCTGGGATGGGCCCTCAGTACCCACGGCTGGGCCCCGACTCCTGTCCCCAGCTGCACTCTTCTGTCTCACTGAGCTGGAGGGAAAGCATGGGAACTGCCCCATCTCCAGCTGCTTCTGTTAGTCCAAGAGGTGTGGGCGAGCATTTCCCAGAACGCAGTGAGGTGAACACGTGCGCGCGCGCCTGTGTGAATGTGTGTGTGTGTGTGTGTGTGTGGTTTGCTGCTTTAAAAATGGTATTTGTGAGCCAGGCTTAGTGGCTCATACCTATAATCCCAGTGCTTGGGAGGCTGAGGCAGGAGGATCATTGTGAGCCAGCCTGAACTCCATAGTGAGACCCTGTCTCAAAAAACCACACACACACACACACACACACACACACACACATCTTTTTGTTACTTTTATGCATCTTAAATACAAATCAGTCTTTGACAATGTAAATATTTTAATCAACACGTAATGATGGTACAAATTTCTGGGTGACCAGGATTTTGAGATCAAGTCATGTGGACTCAGGGTTCAAGTAGCTGAGATTTCTGGCTGGGGGCCGTGTGGATACCCTTTTCCTCAGGCCCTGGACCCCCACACTTTCTCTGTAAGGCCCTCCTCTTCCCTTCCCTACCCGTATGAAGGCTCAGAGGCAGCCCCACCCCTCAGGCGTATTCCACTCAGATCACAACAGTGTTTCTCCACTCCAGACCTTCTCTGACTCTTGGGGAGGGGAAGAAAAGCCTGGATTGGTCGACTGCAGCCTGGACAGAGCCACTCAGACCCCTCAAGTCCTCAGGTACCTCAGGAGCCTGGAGGGAGCTTCTCCACCTTGGGCTCCCAGCTTCTTGGAATTGAAGAGTCTGTTTCTGAATGCAGAAATACAGACAGCCTACGTTTGCTCATCTCAGTGATCAGGGTGGGTCTCTCATGGTCCAGTCAAGAAAACAGAAACCTTCTAGGTATTTCAAACAGAGAGAACTGAATGTAGAAAAGTGAACAGACAGGCAGAGGAAGGGCCGGAAGAGTAATGGGGAAAAGAAGGCACAACACACAGAGATCACGAGCTGGAACCCACCAGCCACACTGATGCTGCTGCAGAAAAGCACCCCTAGACCAGGGCTTCCAGAACATTCTGAAAGTCAGCCCCAGGGTGGAACCCGGAATCTCCCCATCCTACTGACACAACAGCATGGTATGCTTCTGTCACAGTATGGGAGCCAGAGCAGAGAGCTTCCTGTCCTCCTCCCGTCCGGTCTGTAGTCCACATGTCCACTGACCAGGCCTGACAAAGAGCCTGCCCATGGGGAGGAGGGGCTGTAGTTTCCAGGTTTCCAGCCCTGAGCACAGAGCAGCGTGGAGAGGGGTGGGGTAGAAGCCTACAGGAAGCACTCTACACCTAGGAATACCCTCCTAACTGTGACCTGCGGTCTTCAGCACACGCTCTGTGATATCCAGGAAGCTGAGGCACTGGTATCCTGCCATGTTGCTCCCGTGAGCTGTGGTGTGACCGCGTCATCCTTCAGGGCAGCTGGACTCGCAGGTCCTGAGACTCCACTTTACAGTGGGAGCCGCACACAAGCTGTAGGTATGCTTAGACACAGCTGGAAGTCATTTCCACCGTTTCGGAGGCTGCAGGTCCGAGGTGGGTGCCAGCAAGGCCCAGGCCCGAGGGGTTGCAGACTGCAGAGTCGAGAGCTCTGCCCGTCTCCCCCATAACCGGACTGTCCATGGTGGCTTCAGTGTCTCCTACAGCTGCTGCTTCGGGACATGTGGGGAGACACACGCATTCTGTCTGCGGCTCCACAGGTCTATTATAGAATACGCTCTGCCGAAGCGGGCACAGACCACATGTGTATGCGAGGGGGTTGGGGCCAATTTCATACTGCTCTGAAAAAAACAAAACAAAACAAAAAGACAAATAGAAAAACCTGTTCTTTTCCTTAAAGGTCCTTTAGAAAACTGTATAAAATAATGCTTGTATATAGAAAACTGGCTCTTTTTATGCCAAAAAGGAAACACATTTGGCAAAGCAATACACAAAGCTTTGGAACCTCAAAATAAGCTCCTCGCCTAGGAAGCTCTGTGTTTCAAAATGTCTCTCTAGCTACAGAAAAATACCCTAGATCGTCTACAGCAACACTATCTGAACGCTTTTTTATTCAAAAGTATATGTTTTGCTTTTAAGGTTTATTTTGTAGGAGTTTAAAAAATATGTTTCGGTTCTGTGTGCTTATGACTGGAAAACAGCGAAAAGCATAGAACCGGGTCTCCAGCTCTGCAGCACAAACACCTGCCTGGCCAGTTCGAGGTTGTCCGTTCAATTCCCCGTTTCAAAAAAAACCGAACAGTGAAAAGCATGAAAGAAAAACCCACCATCGACCGTTCGGTGCATACGCTCCTCTGACTTTTCCGGTACGGAGAGGACATCCCGAGTTCTACAGATATTTGTAGAATAAAAGTGAATTATGCGCATGTTATTATGCAAATCGTTCCCTGTTAACAACATAACTTATAACTCGGACAACATAATTTTTGAATGGCTGCTTTTTAATCTACCAAAAGAACATACCACACTTCATTTAACTCATTCGGTAGGTCGAATATTTAAAATGCTTCCTGTTTCTTGCTAAACTATCATGAACATGCATGATGTTTCTGCCAGACTTGGATGACCCCGCAGCACAGTGGGATAATCCCGAGCCAGCCGCCGAGTCAGGGTGCGAGCGACACTAAGGCTTTCCACGTGCAGTGGCGGAAATTCTCCAGACACCCGGATCCGCTTTCCGCGGGCTGAGCACCCCAACAGCGCTCTCCTGAGCTCTCACCCACTCTGGGGCTCACGCCAAAGGGAAACAGAGACACTCAGACTCCGGCACCAGTGAGCACTCCCCAAAGCCATGCAAGAGTTTGTTTCTACGTGGTCAAACCACGTCTGGAAACTGAACAGTGCCTTTCGCCGATCTCGACATGCACCTTCTTCCTCTTCGTGTTTTAACCTCTCTGGGGTCAGCGGGGCCAAGAACAGCTTCATGCGCTCCTCGCCCTGCTGATTCCAGCAGCGCCCCCTGCCCTTCCTGAGTGGGGTTTGTATCCTAAACGCCTTTCTCCCGAGTGGGGTTTGTATCCTAAATGATGCGATGAGGCCCGGAATCTGCTGGTCCACCAGGGAGGCGGGCTCTGGCTTTGGACAGGACTGGGCCCTCGGGGAGCCCAGTGGAGGGACCACAGCCCTGTGCTGGAGAAGCAGGGAGGAGAGGGACCTTCTCTGGGGGTGGTAAGGAGAGGTTCGGGGTCCACAGATGTCTCGTAGGTGGCCAAACCCTAGGGTGGCACCCAGCTGAGCCGCAGTAGGGCAGCAGTTTTGAGTGTGGACCCACATTTGTGGGATGGCCACTGTGGACCTGGGTTTGAAACCCTTCTGCCCACGTCTGGAGCCTGAAGCTGTTCAGAAAGGAGAGCTGGGCCGTGGAGGGGCAGTGAGGCTGAGGAGGCTGAGAAGGACAGCAAGCTGGGGGGAGCGGCAGAGAGAAGCCCCGGCCTCGGGCTGGTGCTGGGGCTGCTTTGGTTCCAGGGCAGCCCATGGGGCCGTGAGACACCTGCAGGGCTGTTGGTGCTCCTGTTCCCTGGGTCACCCATGCAAAGCCGGGCACATGTGGGCCTGGCAGAGAGGGGTCGGGGCCTGGAAGGAGTCTTGGGCTTCTCAGAATATCTTGCCCTCAGCGGAGCAGGTGGACCCTGGCCCACACTTCCTCTTCCTTACGCTCCTGCAGTGGGACCGTGTCCTTTTGGGAGACACAGGGGTTGCCGTCCTTCCCAAGAGCCTCTGTCCCCAGCGGATGTGACCCACACCTGCTGGTGTGGCTTCCTGGAAAGCTGTTGCTTCCCTTTTAAATGAGGACCAGCTGCCCTGGCAGAAGCCTTGACTCCCTGCTCTCCCTGCTCCTTTCTCTCGTGCTGCTCTTGGGGGGTGGGGGCGGGGGTGGGGGCGGCTGGCAGTCAGCCTGAGGGTGCAAGGAAGCCACCTGCTGGGGGCTGCGGCCAGGTCTCAGGCTGCTGTGACTCCTAAGCAGCTATACCAATCCAGAGCTGTGGCATAGCTGGACTTCATGGGAAAAACTAATACGGTGTGTTCCTTAAGCCATTCTGCCTGGGCTTTTCTGGGTTGAGTGTAAATATCTCTAGCAGCTGGGGTGGGAATGAGCTGGGCATAGAAATCTCCCATCTCACAGTCAAGACAATGACCCTGGGGAATGTTCAGAGGTCAAGGTGATGAGAGATGGGCGAGCAGACCGCACAGCTTTTCCTGGAACCCATGGGCCGTGGATTTCCAGCTCAGATTGAAGTCTGCAGCCAGCTCCTGCCCTCTGGCCCGCTCTATGCTTTCCGCAGGTGTCTGGGGTTGCAACGACTTGAAAGTTCTACAGGAATAATAAGGCAGGCGCGGGATTGGAGGTCACCCAAGGCTGCAAGAAAGGACGGCCCTCCAGGGCCACCAATAGAAGTACTATAGACAGCTTCGTTAGATAAAAATGGGTGTCCAGTAGAGAAGGACTGGGCTCTCAGAGAAGTCAGTGGAGCTACAAGACAGGAAAAGGGTGGCCGGAGGCCCGTCTGCAGAAGGCCAGGCCTTCAGATACAGTCATGGTGGCCAGACTGCAAACTTCCCTAAGGGATGAATGGAAATTTGAGATTATGCTGTAACTGGTGCTACCCAGTTCATGAAGTCCGGATGTATCCGCTGGGTCAGGTGACCAGAACACCTGGATTTGTCCCATCCCAAAATGTTCCTGATTTAGAGGTCACAGATAAGCCAGAGTTAACGACGTCAGCCATAGGCCCTTGCTACCTGCCTGCTCGCTTCCCTGTTGGGTGGATGTTGGCCGAGGGGCTACACTCGTAGTTGTAATGGTTAATTATAGTTTGACCCATGTTGTACCCATGTTTGTGACATTGCTGTGTAAAGGGCCTCAGTGGTAACCGAGTAGGGACCCTGCCTGTCATTCAGGAGCGATTCCTATTCCCTGGTAAACCTCCCTACTCTGGACCTCTGTTGTCCTTTGAAATTCATTCTTTAATTTCAGGAGACACGAACCTAGCACAGCTGACATCCGGCAGGTTGGGAGTGACACAGGAAGGAATACTTAAGTGGGTCCCAGTATCCAACTGACACTACGTGGGACTGGTAGTGGGGGCTGTGCCACAGTGGAGCTCAGATGCCACCCTCGACTCTGGCATGGAGCAGCGAGACCTGCCCTGGGGCGGCAGGCTGTGCTGAGTGTCCCCCCATCATCGACTGTGACAGCTACCGTGTCGGGGCAGGACCACCCCCAGCCTGACCAGCTGGTTGTGGCCGGGCTCAGCAGCTATTGCAGCTGAAATTTTGAAACAGAAAAAAATGTATTATGAGAGGAATGATTTTATTATCTAAATATGAAACATGCACAAAATTCTTCTGGGCTTTTCTAGTCTAGAGAATCGCCCATAACCAATATGTGCCATTACTATTATTTTAAATAGAGGGAAGAAAAGTTGTGTGCGTTTCTTGGAGCCTCTACAAAGCGAGTGGTGAACAGATATTTTTAAAAACATGACTGAAAGGCGGGCCAAAACAGGAGTGGGAAGTGTACCCCACAAACTTCCGGGGAGAGCCGAGAGCCGCGGTGGGCAGCCCTGGCGGTGGACGCCGCCCGCCCGCTCACGGTCCGTGGCTCACAGAGGCTGCGGCTGCTAACACGCCCTGACTTCGCTCAGACCTAACCTGGGGCGGTGGGAGGAGCCGGGCCCGGCGAGCCGAGTTCCCACCGCCTCCAGCTTGGCTTTATGAGTTTCTTCCCTTTCTCTGCAGAACGTTTCTTTTCGCCTTAACGTAGCTCACCAGTCGCACTAAAGAAAAACAAATCACTCTTCAGTCAGAGAGAAAATGAGTTGGAAGCAGCAGCAACTCTTCTTGGCTCTGGGGGGATTAATTGTCGTGGATATTTAATTTTAGGATTAATAATTGTGTTAAACCAAGCCATTTAAAAATGTGCCAAACTAGCATGGAAGAGGAAAAATGAACCCGTGATGTGAAGTTGGGGAGTAAAGCCTTTTCGCATTAGCAAACAGCTCTCCTTTGGTACTGTGAATAAATCTAATGCAGGTCAATTACATGTTTTATTAAATTTCACAAAATCAGTACCGCGGGCCCCCTCTGCTCCTGCTCCCCCGCCTCGTCTCCTGAATTTTTGTTCTAATTGCTTCGGATTTCTCCTGTCGGAGGACAGCTGAGCTCGCCAGCCTTTTATTCTGGACAGCTCTCAGATAGATCATCTAGAAAATCGCCCCAGATCGAGTTCTGGCAGCAGCTAATGTGTCTTGAAGCCTCCTGGGTCATGGGGAGAGTGGGGGGCAGAGAGGCAGCCAGGGGACGGGAAGGCCGAGGATTTATTCCCAACCTCTGATCATTTTCCTTCTCTGCAGCCTCCTGGCACCTGCTCGGTGCCTGGCACAGGGCTGTCACCAGTGGGGGGGCAGCGCATGGTCCATGCCCCCCGGAAGCTCATGTATCACAGGCATTCGGGGTGGCCCCTTCCCCTCCATGGGGGAGGAGCGGCTGGGATTGAGCTGCTGCCCCTTCCTCTGAGCCCCTCTCTGCTGGGCACTGGGAGATGGGTGAAGGCCACTGGTGGTGACCCGAGGGCTGTGTTGCTGTTGGAGACCCTGGCCTGCTTTTGCCGAGCCGAGCACTCGGAGGTCAGTACCAGCGCCTTCTGCTGGGCGCTGTCAGCTCGGTTTCCACTGGAAGTGGAGGAGGATAACTCCACTGTCCTGCACTTGGTTCCCTGCCAGGGGAGCCGGGCCGAGGGGAAGCGGGGTGTTTCCCAGCTCCACACTTTGCTGGCTCTTTGCTCTCTTTCAGGTGTAATCTGGACTCGCAGACCCCAGACTTCCTGAATATTCTCAAGGAGGAGCTGCTGGTCCACACTGAGGGACTGAGCAAAAGCTTGGACAAAGACAGCTCAGTAATGCCGAGGTCCCTCGGGCTCAGGCACCTTCTTGGGCTGGACGCCTGTGCCACTGCCTTGGCTGGGGCTATTTTCAATGCTGCCACATTCTTCCCTTTTCTGTCTGTCTGTCTGTCTGTCTGTCTGTCTGTCTCTCTGCCTTCCCCCACCCCGATGCCACATGCTGGGCATCGAACCTTCGACTTTATACATGCTAGGCAAGAGCTCCGTCATCCACCACTGAGCTGCGTGCCCGCCCGGGTGAGTGTGCATATGTGTGTAAGGGTCTTGCCGAGTCATCAGTCCTCCAGTCTGGTCTTGAACTTCCCACCTTCCGCCTCAGCCTGTTAGAGTTCTGGGGTTCCCAGCTTGCACCCCCGGGCCAAGGCAGCCGCAGGAGCTCAGTGGCGCTGCCTCCGTGCCAGCCCGCACCCTCTGGCAGGAGTTCTTGGCAGTGCAGCCTCCAGCTCCGCGGCTGGGGAGAGGGGTCCTGGACGCTGGCCTCCTCGGTGAGGCTGCATTTCCAGGGCCCTGCGGAGGGGGTGCCGATGCTTGTTGGCCTTTGTCAGTGTCACTGCAGGGGACAGATGTGGGCCCCCGATGCTGAATGACAAGTGCACACTCGTGAAATAAAATACATGGGATGTGCTATGCAGAATGCGCCCTTTATCAGTGCCCCAAGCAAAAGGCGCAGGGCTTCTCTGGTGGCAGTGTGTCTCCGGATTTGTCTGCTCCACCGTTTCCGGTGCTGTCATCTTATCTGGGCCTGCAGAGGGGCTCATTAGTTATTAGTATTATTCAGCTTCACAGGGCAGACCCAGCCTGGCGTACTGGCTTGGGGACCAGCTTTACCAATTCGTGTTGATGCCCCGGGCCCTGCGTGTGACCCCACCCCCAGTGCCTACCCCAGCTCCTAGCCTCTCAGCAGCCTGTGTGGCCTCCACTTCCTGCGCTGGGCCCCCCATGCAGGGCGGGGCTGGCCTGGGGACCTCCAGGGTGCAGCGTGGAGATCTGGGGCCTAGTCTGAGAGGCTGGGTGCCAGCCTTTTGCACCCACCAGGAGCAGGGGCTTCTCTGGGGAGCAGCAGTGTGGACCCCCAGGCTTCTGGAACAGGGATAAGTCAAGCACTACTTCAGAGGTGCCGGCCTTCCCTCTGGGGAAGCCAGGGTCACCTCTAGCACCCGCCGTTTGTGCTTGGCCTAGGCACAGGGAGTGCAGGCCCTGGAGGCTGAGCACTGAGGGTGAATGTTCTGCCCCGGGGCTCGGTTCTAAGAAGTGACCCAAGAGCTCTGTCCTGTGCTCTGGGTGGTGACTGCAGGAGGCTTTCCCAGGGGCTTCTTCCCTCCTGCTACCCAAGCCACCACCCATGCTAAGTCCTTGTGCCAGAATCTTCTGGAGAGGTGGGGAAGACCTAGGCTAAGACATACTAGAAAGGCTGACACTCCTTAAATGTTAGAATTAATAATGGGTGTACTGGAGCTGTACATGGTGGTGAACCTTGCAATCCCAGCACTTAGGAGGCTGGGGCAGGAAGATCGCCATGAGTTCAAGGATAGCCTGAACTATGAAATGAGACCCTGTCTCAAAAAACCCAAAAAACTATTAATACAATTACCACTAATGTTAGTTATAATCAGTGGCCTTGTTAAAAAGCCAGGGTGGGGCAGACCATCGGTGAGCTGCTTCCCACCTCGCCACCCCTGGAATGGAACTTCCTGAAGCGAGGGGGAGGAGGAGGAGGAGGAGGAGGAGGAG
>PVLA01014833.1:0-28415 GCA_004027455.1 Hydrochoerus hydrochaeris
TAATGCCAATAATTACTCTTGGTGGCAATTGACATGGTTTAACTAAAATGACAGTAAATCTGATATAGATAACCTCCTTTGTGTCACTGGAATTATTTCATTTTTAAAATATATATTTTCAACAAAATACCCAGTATGGTAAATGGACAGGCAGAAAAGTGGGAAAAAAGAGCCCTATAATCAGTATCATATATTGATTTTCATAAAGCATAATACATTTGATTTAGAAACATGAATAACTGAAGTCTAATGAAAACTTTAGACAACTGTAATTATGGACATTTAGCATTATACAAAATATAAAAATGTGTTCCTGACTGATAGGTAACTTCCAAAAACAAATTATAAATTTTATCTTATATATGTGTGTACATATTATATCATATACATATTTGTAAAACAGATGTGTTATTTCATATATTATTTGTAAATAAATATTTTATTGAAAATAAACACACTGTAATACATAAATTACTTTGTTTTTCTGAACATCATATTAACTATTATATGTTCTAAAATTTCACCACTTAAGTTCAATGATATCTGTGCTCTGGGTCTCAGAGATAAGGGATTCCCAAGAGAACTTCTCAATAGTGTTCAGGAGATGCTGAAGGCTCACAGGTTTTAATGGACTCCAAGGAGAAACTGTCACTCAAGTAGCAGCAAACCAAACTCATTTTCTCTATATATATCCATACATATATACATAACTTTCATCTCTACAATATAAAAGGTGCTCAAAGTGGTGGCCAGTAGTTTTCAGATATTTATTAGTAAGCACAGTAAACTGAGGAAGTGTGTGTACATTTCTTGGTGGAGATATCCCTATCTCTCTCTCTCTCTCTCTCTCTCTCTCTCTCTCTCTCTATATATATATATATATATATATATATATATATATATATATATACATACACACATACATATATACACATATACATATGTGTGTGTATATGTATGCATATATGTAATGGGGAGGATGTGGGTTATAGGAAACTCTCTACCCTGATGGTAGGAATGCAGCAGAGTGCCATTATCATTAGTAATTGCTCTGTAAAGTATATTAAAATTACTAAAATTAAAAATATTATATGACACTGTAATCCCTTCTCTGGGTATATGCCCTCAAAAAGTGAATTCATCATCTTGTAAAGACATATTGATTTATGTTTATTGCAGAGCTACTCACAGTACTCAAGATCTTCAAACAATGTGTTTATCTGTAGATGAACGCATAAATTGAGATTATATTATATTTATTATACATTGGTATATACAAGTAACAATTGTTTCACAGTATAAAATGAAATATCCATCAATTAGTACAAATGCTATTTGTAATAATATGAAAAATTAGAAAATACTATGCTGAGTGGCATGACCCATATAATTCACATTTGTATGGAATAAAACAAAACTAATCCATGAACAGATGGAAGCACAGCATGCTGATCATCAGAGGTGGGACAGAGAGAATGAATTGACATGGGTCAAAGTGCACAGAGTGGCACTGAGGTAGATCAGAGGTTATAGTCATGTATATATTTCATAGCTGAGGAATGAAGCTAATAATATAAAATTCTATTCTGGAAACTTGTATGAGGTTATATTTCAGGCAATCTTACCACAGAAAAAAGAGAAGAGAGAAAATGCAAGTAAAAAAGACAAAAAGAAATGAAATATGACAATATTAGATTATAAATATCTAATATTCTTAAATAGATTAATCATGTCATAATGTGTCAATATTCTCAAAATATCATATTGAGTATCTTTAATGCATACAACATGAAACAACAGCATTTTTCTGTATCATAGTTTACTATTATTTATTAGACTGAAAGCTTTCATTGATTCTTGAAGACCCTGTGCTATAGCCATTCATTTGCATGATACTTAGATTGTTTCCAGTTTTGGGTCATCATGTAGAAAGCTGATGTAAAAAATTATGTACACTTGTCATGTAAACCTATGTCGTTTTTTGTGATGAAAACCGAGGAGTGCAAGTACTGGCTCATATATTAATTCCATTCTTGATATTTCAAAAAAATGTATTATAAGAATAAAAGAAAAGACAGTAGGAGATAACAATATGCAATTTATTATCTAGTGTTAATTTCTTAATATTTTTGGAAGTTCTGCATCATGCTTGATTTTTAAAAAGAAAACAGCAAACATCTTTACTGAATGGCTGTACCATATTCCATTCCCATCACTGATACATGAGTAAGCCAGTTTCTCTGCATCCTTGCCAATATTAGGTGATGTAAATACTTCTTTCTATTCATTCTGATAGGTATGTGGTAAGATCTCATTGTGCTTTTTCTAATTTATACTTCCTTGATAGCCAATAGTGTGAAACCCCATTCCATGTGCTTATTTGTCATTTGTAAATGAGGACTTGTCATCCTCTTCAGTAAATGCTTCTCTATACCTTTCACTTATTTTTGCTGGATTGTTTCCTATTTTGCTGTTGGATTTTGACAGTTCTTTCTATAATCTAAGTAGTAGTCCTTTCTCACATATGTAGTTTAGAAGTACTTTGGCCAACTTGCCTACTGTCTTTTCATTCAGGTAACCAGATCTTTCACCAAACAAATATTTTTTTAAAAAGTTGGACAAATTCTAGTTTATCAAGTTTTTTATGGGCTATACTTATTATTTGCTCTCCTTACCACAGAATCTTTCATTTTACTGACATAAATACCATACTGACTTTTGTGGCAATTATGTCATTGCTTTACTTTTTTGTTGTTTTTTACTAGAAGTTGAACCCAGGGACTTTGCACTGTGCTACAGCTCCAGCCATTGAAAAATAAATTTATTTATTTGTTTGTCTCTATATGCAAAACCTCAGTGACTCAATAACTTCTGCTTCAGTCTCCTGAGTATGAGACTACAGGCCTGGACTTCCACACCTAGCTTTGGTGTTGTTCTTAAGAGTTGTATCACTAGGCATCTTCCTGAGCAATGTATATTTAGTATGGTTTCAAATGTTGTAAAACTGGGTTCACCCAGTTGATTCATCATTGTTATACTCATCACTGTTTGTTGAGACTCATGTCTTAAAAACTTTTTTTCTATGTATTTTATTGTTGGGTAGCTTTGATGCCACATTGTGCAATTTATTGATTATTATATTGTCAGTAGACATGGGATCTGTTTCCCAGTTTTAACAATACTAAAAGCATTACACTGGCACAATAATTTTCTCTGCTCCAAGGAGCTGCAGCATTAGATCTAAAGAATATATATCTTCTGTCAGGCATGGTGGTACAGACCTGTAATCAGAGCAGCTCAAATGCTGAAGCAGGCAGATTGGTTGAGTTTGATGAGCTCAAGAGCAGCCTTTACCATACAGCCAAACTTTGTCTCAAACAAAACAAGACAAAGCAAAACAAAAGAAATCCAAACAAACAGTGCATATGCATGTATCTTCAATGGTACCAAGTAACTCTCACTTACTTTCCATAGTTATGCCACTTTCCATTTCTCCCCAACAGTGCATGAGAATTTCTATGAATATGCCAACAGCAGCTACCATCAGTTTGATTTTTGAAATCTAGTGGACACACTTCATTTAACATCAGTCACCGTGGCTTTAAAGCACTTTCCTGATTAAAAATGACCCTGACTACCTTACATGAATGTCAGAGGTTTGGCTTTCTTGATTTTTAATGCACTCTTGTTACTTTACCAATTTTTGGATTGGATCATCTTTTTTTAATTCTTTCACAATCTGGAGAGTAGCTTAAGTCAACTCTTTATTCCCTAAACACCTTTGGCTCTATGTCACTCTGCTTAGGTGCTGTGAAGACTTCCTAATGCCTTAGCCACAGTCAGGAGGTGCCCTCATATTGCCCCGCTTTTTGTTGCACTGGCTACTACTCAGGCCAGTCCTCGTGCACTGGCTATGGTGCAGGCACATCCTCCTGTACTGACTACCCAGCAGGAGCATTCCTCCTCCCTATTGTCTCCTGCCACTCTGGTGAGGTGGCTCGAGGTCCTCCCAGTCTGTGACCAGTTGTCACAAGGAGAAGATGGATGTCTTCTTTTTTTGCCTCTAGCCTGTAATATCCTTAAGCAGTTGGTGATTGTTAAGACCCCCATCATTACCTATGAAAATGTGGCTTTAAACTTCTATCACCAAGAAACCATTAATGGGAAAACACTTCCTTAACAAGCCAACAAACAAGCCCACTTCCCAGAGAGGCCTCACCCAGTGGGCACAAGCACACAACAGGAGTGTGCACCCAGTGTTTCTTTCCACAGAGCCTTAGGTTGGATCCTTCTATGGTTTTGGAATCCAGTTAATAATTGATTTTGAAATGAGTTTAGGAGTATTGGTCCAGCATGCTTAAGATACTCTTAATTGTATTTCTGATTATATCACAGGAATGGTTTTGTATTCTCCCTTATGAATTATGAGAAATGCGATTTAAAAACACAAAATTAAAGCAGAATGAGATTTTCTAATAATATTATTAACTGCATATTTGAGATTGGAAGCTTTTTTTTGTTCCATAGATATGATTTAGTGAAATGATAAATCTCATGAATGAAGCTGTGTGTAAATATGAAAAATATGATGGATCAATTTCTATACCTACACACACAAATCAAAGTACAAATCACTATATTTATCAAAATGTGACTTGCAACTAATAAATACTCATCTTTTCGATACAATTTGAAAATACCAAAAATACAGGTTTATAAAATAAGAATTTAGAAAGCCAAGTAAGAACTCAATTTAATTAAAATTTGCTTTATTAAGTAAACTGTTGAAGCTTAAATAAAAAACCCAAAAATACTGTAGCTCCTCAACAATTAAGACTAGTATTATCTTTTGTATATAAAGATGGTTATTATAAAAAAGAGAGAGCAAGTAATGCTGAGAATGTGGATTATGGGAACCTCTACCTTGTTAGTGGGAATATAAACCAGTAAATCATTGTGTCAAACTCTATGGAAGTCACCACCTGCCCATTCAGACTCCGCTCACCTTGGACAACCCCACACCAACTGCCTCTTGTCAGATAAACAACTCATCCAGAAAGTGTATCCTGTTGTTCTAACTTGTTTCAAGGGCTTATGACTCAAGGACAGACTGGCTCAGTCAAAGGCAAAGGTTGAGTTTCCTTGCTGACCCAAGCCTCTGACCTTCCTGCTGTGTAATTAGAAACAATCTTAAACCTAGAAGAAATCTGCCTGACAACATATCACCCTGTCTATGTAACCAATTATAAACTAACTTTCTCTCAGCCTTTTTTAATTCCTACTTGAAACTTATATATGTGTATATTTAACACCAAGACAGGGCAGGTGCTTTGAAACTCAGGTTCCCCAAGCTTGTTGGCATAATTAAACCTGAGGTTTTCCAAGTCTCTTTGTGCTGTATGTGTTCCATCCAGTTTGGTCCTGACTTTGCACATTTAAGACACAGGTAGAAATAATGTAAGTCTAATAGATCAAGCTTTAGTGTCACTTAATTGCTCCTGCAAGTCTTGAAGAGATTAAAGTTCCAGGACATTGTAAACTTGGTTAAAGTTCTAAATAAGGCAAATTTAACTATGGTCCATTCATTTTAATTTCTTTAGCTTGGTAGTTTCTGCTTCATCTTTATTCCACAAATACAGTGTCTCATTGGTGCTTCTATAAGCAGGTGCAGGGTCCAGGGAAAGGGGGGTGGTCTGGCCCACACTTTATAAGATATTTCATGCACACATTTACATAGCAAAGCCTCACTAGTATTTAATATTTAATAATATCAAATATCTTGATTCAAAAATATCTCTTAGAAACCTACTTCTACACAGTATGCCAAAATCTGTCTGAAATTTTATAAATAAAAATCTTGTATTTTAATGAATCACAAAGAATTTATCAAAGTTTGGGACTTCACAATATTCTTACCATGCTGTATAAATATTCACACTAACATCTCCACTTGCACAAGTAGTTTTATTTCACTTACATTTAGTTTTTCAAAGAAAGCCCCTCCTGAACATAACTGCCCTGTGAATGTGACAAGTGAGTCATGGGTTCCATCTTAATACTCACTTTATACTCTGAGTTTACTCATCTGGTCCATGTCCATTTGTTAAGAAAAATGTATGTGTCCCCTATCTACCTCCCTCACCCCAGTCACTTACTAACCTGAAACAGACCAATGGGATTCAGGCAGGCTGATTCAGGATGGCTTCCTGTGGGGCTCTGGGTGAGAAAGAGCCATCCCCCAGCAGAGTCAGGGCTTGGTATAGGACTCACAACAGCAAGGAGCCTCTCCACATTGGTTAGAATGAGGCAGGGTCATCATTGGCTGAGTTGTGGTAGGTGTTGGGGAAATGAATTCAGCACCCTCCAGAAATCTGTGTTGTTGTGTTCATAGCTGCATGATTAACAACAGCCAAAACAGGGAAGTGACCCAAGGATGACAGAGGAGGAAACCATGTGTGTTTAAGCTCAGCCTTAAGAAGGAAGCCCTGCCACTTGGCCTCCTGTAAGAGAACTTGGACTGCTCCATGCAAAGTGAAATTAGCAAGTCAAGTAAATGGGACCATGAGGGATCTATTTTATACGTGGAATCTGAAAGGAACAGTTGGAGACAGCTATAGAGAACTAAACAGTGATTACTAGTGGTGGAGAATAGCACAGAGAAGATGGGGAGCAGAACTTCAAATGACACAGCTTGGTGGGTACAATGGATGAAGAAATCTCATAGACCTGGCTGTTCTGGACTCATGCACACTCAGGAATGGGCACCTGTGGCATGCGGTGGGCATTTGAATTTGCTTCATTGCAGTGATCACTTCATTCTCTTGTATACATGATGACCTCATCTGTATAGTAAAATTGGTTTTATTTTTTTATTTTTATTTAAAAAAATAAAGCCTAACAAAATAAAACAGAATATAGTCAATCAAACTAATCAAAGTGATACAGAATTTCAAAATAGGATAATAGTGAGTCAGCAACTGCTACCATAATGTCTTTTGTTATCTACAAAATTGCTACCTATTCTATCAGATATAGTAAAATCAATATGGGGCAAAAGATTTAGCTCAGTGGCATAAGTATTTGCCTGGCAAGTACAAGGTCATGAGTTCAATCCCTGGTACAAAAATAAAATAAAATTTTTCAAAAAAGAACAAAATCTATTTAAACAGAGCATTGAATAGAACAAAACAGTAAAACTCAATGGAACAAAACAGTTGGAAAAACATGGATTTGTAAAACAAGACAGAAGGAAATCTGCCATATCTGCTATATTGATTACTGTTACCCTCTAAATTGATGTTCAGACTACTGGCTTGAGGCCTCCAAAATCAATCAAGAAACACAAGCATTAAATTGTTTTTGTATGTTAGTTGCTACCAACTCAGTCCCTTCTTCCAAATCAGCCAGTTGGCTCATAGGAAGGGTTAATCCATTACTTGTTCTTCTTGTTACATCCCCAGAACCAGCATGGCTTCCACCAACTCACAGGAAAGGTGAATTGGCTTGAACAATTTGTTTTAAACTGTGTTTTGCCTCATAATACTTGACCTTAAGTATTTAGTATATGTCTTATAAGAATAACATTCTCCCACATTACTTCAATGCTATTATTTTATATCAAAGTTTATCAAAAGACTGGTCTATTACATATAGCTGCTACTAGGTTTCTTCCATTTTCTCCAAATTATCAACCTATAATTTATATATAAAATAGTTTAATATGTAGTAATGTATAATTCATAGACATTTAAATATAAGCTATGTATTTATAATAAATGTGGTATACATACTCAATTTTCTACCTTTCTCTAGAGATTTTAGACGTTTGATTCAGTTCTCAGACTTGTTATTTGATTTTCTACATTGTTTTAATATTTTTTACATTGATTTTTTTTCTAAATGATTTTTCTTGAAATTTATCCTATATCCAGGAAATTTTCCACCATGAGTTCAAGTTATTTTAGAAAGAATACACATAAAGTTGTACATTTAAAATTTTAAGGTAAGGAGGCAAATTGTAACAGTTATTTTCATTTTGCAGTATGTTTTGTTTGATATTTCCATTATTGTTTTATTACCAATTGAGTCTTTGTGCTCACCACCAATCTGTATGTTGAAATCTTAACTGTGAATGTAATGATGTGAGGTGGGACCTTTAGATGCCATTAAGTCATAACAGTGGAGTCCTTCTGAATGGTACTGGTGCCCTTATTAAGAACACCACAGAACTTTTTTACAAGGTGAAGGCAGGGATAAAAAATCTGTGAATGATTTATGAAACAGGAAATCTGAGACACTGTGGTTGTGTTTCTGAGTGGAGGTTAAATAAACTCAGTGTGCTTGTAGGGGAGAGGAGTGCAGTCAGTGTGATGATTTATAAATCCAGCATTGCATGAGTTTCAAGGGTTAGGAATATAAGCTTGTGGCTTCCTCTGCCCCTGTGCTATATCTGGGCATGGGAAAGTCTCCTTCCCTCTTCTAAGCTGCTAGGAACCTCATTTCCTTTGGTGGAACTGGAGACCTTCTTGGCCCCATGAAACCAAAATACGTGGTGGATTTTTTTTTACTGTTTCTTGTGTGTCAGATGGAGAATTGCCCTTAGTGAATCCCCATATGCAAATTCATAAAATTTCTTTCCAGCACAGATAATATGGAAAAAACTCTGTGGTGATTTTATAAACATAGAGAAGTTTGAGTTGCTTGAATGTCTTAAACTGGATGTGGAGTAGACACATGGATTACATCCATCTTTGCCACTTTGGCACGGTGATCCCTCCTTTTCTCTAGCACTATCTTCTCTCCAACATAAGGCAGAAAGTATCCTGGGAGAGCTCAGAGCAGATTAAGGGCTGTGAAGGCCTTCATCTCTCACATGCTTGAGACTAATTCAGTCAAGGGCTCAGGGCATTCTTTTGACTATGTGCCACAGGTTTGTTGATTGATTCTTTATGCAAGGGCTGTTTAAGGGTTCCCTATGTATCAACTTAAACTTCTTTGGGAATAAAACAGTGAATAAAATAAATCAAAATTAAATTAAATTAAATTACCACAGCAATCTCTCCTGACATGTATCTGGGATTAACAAATAGTATTTAAAAAATATGGTTTTGTTATATTAGAGTCCAAAGAAAGCTATAGAAGGACTCCAGAAGTTGAAAAGTTTCAGAAGTGCTGTGATTTGGTTCATCTATTATTTTAAATAGAATGGTCAGGGTGGTCTTCCTGAAAGAGCCTCATTTCTAAATTAGTCAAGTGGGACAGAGACTTCCAGGAAAGAGGACAGTGCAGGGAGCCCCAAGAATGAGCCTGGTACTCAGTGTGAGAGCTGAGGGAGACAGCTGGGGATGGGACTGTTCACAGTTGCTCACTCCTGGAACTCATTTACCAGGTGTGTGTGTGTGTGTGCATGTGTCTGTATCCTGCACCCACGGGGAGTCCAGAAGAGAAGGCGACCAGCAGGCAGTGCCCAGAGAACAAGCTGCACCAAATGACGCCGTGAACAGCACCTTCTCTGGTCCTGCACTTTTCTCCTCAAAGGATTCCTAGACTCCTGGAGGCCTCCCCTCAGCTGTGGTCATCTCCCTCACATGCTCTCTAGTGTCCTGCTGCCTCACAGCCACAGGTGATGTGTCACCACAGTCCCATGTCGGGAGCGTCGGTTTCTTCCTGGTTCTTTGCATTCACCATCCAGCTTTGCTCCCCCTTTCTACTCTAGATTTCTGGGTTGCAGACACTTACTCCCAAATGCACCTAGGACCACCACTGACCCAGAGGAAATGCCATGCATGACCTATGTGAAAACACAAGTCACTTTCTGGTATGATTGTGTAGCCATTTTTCTCCTTGAAGATGTTCATAAAGCTTTGCATTGACCTATGTATTAACCAACCTGGAATTATTAGATTCCATGACTGGCAGGGAGCTTAATCACACCGTGTCTTAATTATGCTTTTCTGCATATGAAAGCTGATAAATTTTTCCCAAGTTTTCTTGCTATTTGCATGTCCTCTTTTCAAAAATTCCTGTCATCAGTTTTTCTCCTTTTGTATGTTATACAAATAATTATTCATTGTTGTCTCTAAACATTTTGAATGTTAACACTGGTGAGGTGATATTTTACTTACTGAAATGACATTCTAGGAAGTGATTTCCTTATACTCCCCTCTCTTTCCAATTTTATTAAAATATATTATATGTGGATCATTTTAAGATACACTTTCAATACAACTTTGTGTCTTACAAAAGACCTGAATATAGGAATCATAACTTAGTGCCTCATGAAATTTCCCATGCTTGATTTTCTGTTTATTTTTTGTAACATATAAATAAGGAACTTATAAAAATTGAATGCATTCATGGACTACAAAGAGACATTTTGACATACACAGATATTGTGAAATTTTTACAATTCCACTCAATTACATTCTTCACACATTACCCAATAGAGTTTGTAATCTTTGTGTGTTTATTTTTTGAAAAAAGAACAGATAAACTCTGTAGCAAGTTTCATATCATGCATGATGCTGCACTATTCCCTATGGACACCAAGCTGTGAGCTCTGTGTGTCATACTCCTTCATCTTGTATCTGAAAGACCATGACCAATTTTTTCCCTTTCTCTAGCCCCTGTACTCACCTTCCTGTTTCCATGTGTTTGCATTTTTTAAGAAGCTCTGTTTTTAGCTATGATCATGCAGTGTTGTCTTTCTGTGTTTGGTATATTTCACTTAACATCCTCAATTTTCATACGTGTTGTCTCAAATGACAGAAATGCCTTCTGTTTAGGTCCAAATACACACACAGACACACACACACACACGCACACACATATGCACACACGGACACACATGCATCTATGTATTCTTTATAATTTAGTAATTCATGGGGAAGAGCACTGCAAATTTCAAAGTTGAGTTCTGGGGTCTGTCTCACTTCTCACTGTACTCTGACTTCACTCAGCTCATCTAAGACCCTTGTGAAGAACCATGTGTGTGTCCTGCATCTGTATACCCCATCACTCACTGACCTGAAATAGACCAATGAGATTCAGGCAACGAGGCTGAGTTTGGCTTCCTGTAGGTCTCTGAGTGAGGACGAGAGTGATTAATGGCACAGGACTCAGGGTGGCAGGAACGTCTTCACCATGGGTCAGGGTGGGTCAGGGGCATCATGGGCTGAGCTACTGTAGGTTTCAGGGTTCTGATAGCACCTACAGATTTTATCAGGGAGCCCCACCCTCCATGGCTGCCCTGGAGGGAACCATGGGTCTACACATCTTTGAGAGTTGAAGCAGGGTGCAGGTTTCATCACAGGAAAAACTCACAAGGCAAAGTTTCTAATGCAAAAATTGTTTCCAAGGTGCTCTGGATTGCTAATCCTTGGACTGCACTTTTGGTGGATTAAACATAGCTGTCCACGTGGACAGTGCACTTCCTCCTCTGACCCTGCTCTAACTGATCTTGGCACATGACAGCCAGTTTTCTTCTACTCAATTCCCAGCTCTTTTTCTTGGTTCTTCTTAGTCTGAGTGATTTCTACATGTTGCAATACACAGAAATCCTCTCTAATCCAATTTTCTCCTCTGCTCATATTTCTTTTTTTCATTTACTCTTGTGACACCATCTGCTTCCTAAATTGTTGTGTTTGAGATTCAGAAACTGAACCTCTAGATCCCAACTCTTACCTGAAATCTGAACCAGAAAATTGTTGTCAGATTCATTAACTTATTTTTTTCTGCAAATTTTATATTTATAAATTTATACAATTTATAAACCATTTCTAACAAAACAAAATCAAAAACAAACTTTCATTCTGCACTCTGTTCTCTGAATGGATGCCAGAGATGAAATGCTGATGCTCACCTCCCTGTCCTAACACAAAAATGTTTATTAATCCAAAAGAAAAGTGTTTAAATGACCACACAGGATGTATTTGAAATTTTGGTGTTTTTTTTATACCAGGGACTTCTCATTGGTCTGTATTCCGAAGAAATTTTATTATTTATGTTGAAACAGTGTTCTGCTAAGTGGTCAATGTGCAAGCCTGGTTCACTGTGGCAATCTTCCTGCTCCAGCCTCCCAAGGGAATGTGATTACATTCATGTAGTGCTATGCAGACCTGAGGTTTTGTTTTTCTATAACTTTATAGGCTTTAAAATATTCATTTAAAATTTTCAGCATGACAGGAAAAAAAAGGAACCTCTCATCCACACATGGCCCCTCCCCACAGTCATGAGTGATGACCTAGATGTAGTGCTGTTTTCTGTAGCAAAACAAAAATTTTCATTTTTATCCCAAACACAGTTATTGTGAAAGTAGGTCAGGCCCTTATAGGTGATTTATATCCACCTTACACATCAAACATCAAAGCATACTTAACACATTAATTGGTGTGTTCCCTTCAGAAGTTATTCCCTGGGAAGATTGAAGCTGGATTTCAAGTCATAGGTTCTCTGTCTGGCCCATTACACAGTGTGATGATGAGTCTTTGTTATGTTCAGTGTTGCAAAAATCAATCAATCAATACTTAAGGAAGAGCATCAATAACCCACCTTCATACCAAGGAACTTTCCTACCCATATTATTCATTAAGCATCTGTTCTTGTGGGGGCCATCCATGCACAGAGGACAGCAATTGGGCTGTACCTGAGGACACATCTTTTAGGCTGTGCATAGATTTGTCAGCAGTCCACAAATGTCTCAAACATCATGCAGGAATTTCAATAACTGAACAGACCCTGTGATGATGTCATCTCCAGGATTTAGCTGCCTGCTCTGGACATTCTGAGCCTTTTGCAGTCCTTTCTTGGAGTCATTATGTTGATTGAGCTTAATTGTCAAACTAACTACCTTTGGAGCTGCCTAGGTGTTTAGTAAAGCACATTTCTGGAGGTCATGGAGGTGTGACCTTGGGGTCTATATGTAGGCCATGGCTCTTCCTCCCTGGTACTGCTCCATGCCTTCGCCTCCTGGCCACCATGATCTAAGCATCTTTATAGCACTAACCCTTCTGTCATGGTGTTTATGCCTTGGAGTGGCCAACCATGGACTGAAACCCCTGAAGCCATGAGTCTTATAAACCTGGCCTATAAGTTGTGTAAGTTAGGTATTGTGCCCTAGCACTGGGAAAGCTAGCTAATGAAGTCACTGTAGGAAGTTCCCCATAGAAGGTAGATGACACTTAGTTGGAGAACAAGAAATAGTCAATTCATATTTGGATTTATTTATATAAAATAATTTGAGCTATATTAATTCAAACTGTTGAATTCTAACTGCAGAAATTTCTGAAGCTAATGCTATGATTGGAAAAGTTAGATTCTTTTCCATTTATAAGAATATTTGGAATTTAGCTTTTCAAAATAGAAATGAATTTACAGATCAAAGTATTAGAACTAGCAGCTTTGTAAAGTTTGTTGTTTACATTTGGCCTTATGTTGTTCTGGAAGTAATTATGAGGTTTGTTTTGCTTTGTTTCATTTTTTGTTGTACCGGGGATTGAACTCATGGACTTGAGCTTGCCAGGCAGATACTTATGCCTGCTGAGCTAAATCCCTGGCCGTAATTATGTGTTTGAATACCAATTGAAAAATTTTATATATAGTACTTCACATAATTGATAGGCTCATTGTAATCACTACATGTTCATTATTCAAAATTGCTGATTATTTTAGATTATATTCTATAGCTCTACTGAGTATAGAATTACAGTCAGTGTTGTTATACTCACTTTACTATATCCAAACCTTCCAAATGTTTGTACTACTTCAATTGCTGTCTTCTGTAAATACGTCTCCAATTTCTACATATAAAAATCAAATTACTTCAAAAAATATTTGCATTGATTTTTTCACAATTGACTTCTTTCTTTTTCATTGGAGATGTGAGGTAGGAGACCCAAAATGAAACATAATTAATGTAGTAAGAATACATGTCATTGTCCTGTTCCCAGTTATAATGAATGCATTTATTTATTTATTACAACACTTTGGGTTGTACGACCAGGAGATTCACACAGTGTTTTCAGTCCTTTTATTTATTATGTCAAAATATAACTTTGCTAAGCTGGCAAGTTTCCCATAGTAGCTGAAGCACTGATACTACTCTCTCAGTCCTGCACAAGGCTGAGATTAAATGTGTGTACAGAACAGGGAAAGCATTTAATACCTTAACATAAATGCACTATTCTCTATGATTTTTAAATACATTTTGTCAATGCTGTTGAAATGTTCTAATCATTTTACCTATAAAGGTTACATTTAAAAATTTCCACTATTTATGTTAATGTAATGATGCCTGTTTCTATTCATATTAACATGGCATTTAATTTTATCTCTTCATATTGTAATTACTATTGAACAGTATTCTTTTTAATGATATGCAATTTCTTTGAATGATATCAGCTCAGTTTTGCTGTACTGCAGGCTTTTTATACATCCTGATTTTTATATGTTATATTATTTTTATATGTTGGGTGTTTTTACCCATACTCATGAACAAGAGTCACCTATGAATTGAAATTTTCATATTGCCAGCAATCATTGTTTATTGAATTTGTCACAAACTCCCACAAGCATAGTACATGAAGCAATGGTGATTCATTTTAGTTCTGTGCTTCATGGTCCCAATCCTGGCTCACTGAGCCAAAACCATGGTGCCTGAGCGACAACATCTTCCTGGAGCCTCTAAGGAGGGTCTGTTCTGTCTCCTCCAACTTCTTTGCTCCTTGGCCCCTTCACTGAATGTTAAGGATGCTTCCAGCCTTCTTGTGACATATGTCTCTGACCAGTCTTCCTCATAGACCATATTCTGCCCTCTCTGCCTCTCTGTCTCTGTCTCTGTTTCTTTCTTTGTCTCTCTTATAAACACACACAGAAATGACAAATTATCTCAATTTTAAACTATCATTTTCCTTACATAAGACACAAAAATAATACAAAGTATTTTTATACTGGCTGACATTCCTCAGGGTTTATTTCCAGTAGCCACATGTGCTGCTTATGAGAATAAGGCTAAATCTCCAGGACAGCACAGATACCTGGACTTGGTGCATGGAACAATAATCAGAATGCAGTTTTTCCCTCCTGTGAATGGGTCCTCAGCTATGTCAGAAGGATTTCCAGGGACCAGGAATGAAGTGCTGATTTCAGAGGCTGGGACAGTTCCTGCCCATTTCCACCTGTCCTTCTCCTCCACAGGAAGTGATTCATATATCTTAAAGCCTTTTATAACTTTTCACTGCCTAATTTAGTCCAGAAGTGGAAGTGAGGACACAGACAGAGCAGAGAAAGAGGGAGAACAATTCCACAATTACCTTATTGACAGTGCAGTCCACCTTGCACCAAAATATAGACAGAGACAAAGCAATGCAGGCTTCCAGCACAAGGAGGAGAAATGTGCCAACAAAACTTTCCTACAGAAGAAGAAAATGATATAAAAATGTAACCAAAAGGAAGGCAGTCACTGCTCACTGTGTACACAAGACAGGCAGTGGAGGGGGAAGTCAGGGAAGGGGGATTTTGCTGAGTGTTTTGTATATCTCTGGCCACTCTCACTGGGATTCTAATGCCTTCCTTTCTACAGTGCTCAGTGAGCACTTTTCTAAACAACACTTGCTAATTTACTCCCAAAAGATAGGACTATTTGACTCTTCTACACATTTTGTCCAAGCTGTAAATTAGGATGAGGATTGGCCCATGTAAGAGAACTTCCATCCCTGTCGAATTTCACTCTCCCTTTTCTTTGAATATTCTGGTGTTCCTAACACAACAAGGCTAGGCTTTGTCCCTGAGGGTCTGCCTCACCCAGCACAGAACTCTTAGCACCAGGATGAACAGTCCCTCTGCAGGTAGCCCATTTACAAGCCCAGGATTTCTGCAGACCACTGAGTTCCTGAAGCTGATTGTTTTGCCTGTTCCCCTTCCACAAGACATTCACAGAGTGAGTGCTGCTGGGGGAACTTTAATTTTTACTGATGTTTCTACTAAATAATCTCACAACAGCACTATCAAATTGGTAGAGGTTTTGAAAACATAACTCTGAGCTCAGTACTCCTAGTAAGATGCAAATAGCCTTGACCTGTAATTTCTGGAGATCCTTCAGCATCCATCAAAGATGCTTTCTAATCAATTTTATTGTGCCAATTCTCGGTGACTAATGCACATGCTAAGCCCATTTTCAAGTTCTTATCACTGGAATAAGAAATACTTATACTACACATAATGTATATGGAGTAGTAATCATTAGTACATAGCATAAAATTATATGGCTCCTCTTGTATGATTGCAAAAAGTTGTGTGCAAACTCCAACAATCCCTGCCACAGTAGAACTCAAGGTATTCATTCTAAGCCTTCCTAGGATCTGAAAACAAGGTGAAAGTAATAATATAACAAAAATATAATCTCATGCTCTTCCTTTGTCAGAAAATGCCAGATGCCAGAAAATGACATCCATCTGAGCTAGTCATTCCGGCTCATTCCAGAGAAATTCCTGCTCTGAAGATTAAGGAGAACCTGGGGTCTAGTAGAAGATAGGTTTACTCCCCTGCCCCAATTCAGGAGCACATTTGATGTAGAGAATCACAGAGCATGCAGAAATTCAGGTTTTCTCTCTTATGTGCCAGAATCACTCTACAATCTTTTCCTGAGTGGCCAGCAAAGGCCCATGTTCCTTACTCAAGTGACTGGACACATCCTTTTCTGTTACAGTGCTTGGAGCCTCCACATTGAGACACTTACCGGGCCCTTGGTGGTTTTAGTTCCAGCAGCGATGGACAGTGTTCCAGAGATGAAGAACTGATCAAAGAGAGAAGCCACTCAGAGCCAGCCTTTGTCTCCAGTTTTTACACATTTCCCAAGGCCCCTGAACTTTCCTGCCAAGATCATCCACCCAAATTTTCAGGGTACACTCAAGACCTGGAAAGGGCTTCATGAATTTTCCAGCACAGGGATGAAGATATTTGCAGACAGCTGAGTTGGAAGCAGAATACCCACTAGTGATACAGGGAAAGGTGCCCACAGGTGGCAGTGAATTCTAATCACAGGTGGAAACCACCATTCAGTGCTAATAAAAGTGGCTATTGTCACCCCAAGGCACAGAATTGCCATGCCAATGAGAATCTGGACCACCTGGAAGACAAGAACTTCCCTTGAGGAGAGGTAGCTTCTAAGAGGAGAGAAATTTCCTAACTCCTTCACCTATTTATGTAACACATCTTCAACAATATGACTGGAGGGAAGATGCCAAGGAAAGGTCTGTATGTAAAGGTTGTCCAAAATCAAAATATTTCATCTAAAATAGAACTCTGTTGTTAGTATTTAAAGCATGTGTTTTTATACACTGTACTTAGATAAAGAAAATGAATGAGGTTTCTTTGGGTTGCTGGTAACTCTATTCTGCTCATCCATATACTGAGGTACTAGGTTTAACTCAGTACAGAGTTAGATGAATTAGTGATCTGGAGACCCTGGTGTGCTGTTCACATTGCTCCTGTGTTCCAAGTATGTGCTGGTACCTTGGGCTTATTCACCCCAAGGGCCTGGGGCTGCCCCTTCAGGAAGGTCAGCAGTCTTGTGCAGATGGGCTGGGTGCAGGATATTCTTACTCCCAAGAGAAATGACAATCATTCCATGGGCTGTACCTTCCCTTACTGTCCAGTCATTGCTGCAGAGAACAGGAAAGAGAGCCTTGCTCAGTGTAGTTCCATTTTCAAATGTCCTCCACATTCAGCATCATCAATTCAACACAGGGAGTTGTAGGCTCTGGGGTTGGATCATATTTAGCTTCTTCCTGTTTGCTTAGGTTGGGAAGAGTTTTTCCTTTATTTTTATTCCCACACCTTCCTCAGTGTCACTGAAAATGTAGCTTAGATGGTTTTATGTCATCTCATCAATGTGCACACAGCGTTACTGACCTTGAAGCAAATAGTTTCCCATGTATAAGACATGGCGCTTTCGTCTTATGATGCAAGAGAAGAACAAAAAGCTCACATGCAGCAAGGTAACAGCCAAGGTGTTTTGCATTTTTTAGTGTCCTTCAGCTGATTTTACTGGTCCACTCCTCTAGAATAAGGCCTGATGTCCCACCATCTGCTTGCCTTCTGCAAACAAAACAAAGGTTGAGAGGCAGACAGTTCTTTCTAACTTTGCATCTTTCCAGGAGCACGCGGAAGTTAGCATCTTCTTTGCTCCATGGACTCTGACTCCCATTCATCTGTGCAAGTGCCCTTCTCAGATGTTAGTTGAATTACACACACTTTGCCAGAGTTCTGAATAATGCTATTATTTCCCGTGTTTTATCTCATTCCATTTGCCTGATGAGTATCAGCAAGTTTTAAGCCTTGTACTGAGTCTCTAACATTCTAATCTCTGTCCCCTCTGTGATCTGTGGCTTAGATTTGGCCAACATGTCTACCTTCATGATCTGTGTACAGTTATGTACCCAAACATGAGAAATAATTCACTAAGCAGAAATCAGGTATTTCTTCAGTTAGGATCTTGAACTCTTTGGTGACAAAGAAAGTGAATGAGCCCAGGAGTGAGATAGGCATATGCTGAGCTGTCATAATCATCCTGTGACCATGTGAAGAGCAGAGATTAAGGATTATTGCATTAGCACTGTTATATTATTAATACATCACACAACCCAATCTGCAGAAAACACAGGGCAGGCAGATCCATAGAGTGTGATGCATCCTTCACTTGAAGGATCAGGTACTCTGTCATGTGGGGCAAAACCTAGGAGCAATAAACATGTGGTTCCCACTCTGTGGTATTTGAGAAGCAGATAATGTGTTGGGCTGGGGTAAATTCTTGGGAAAGTTTAATGAATCCACTGTAAATGAATGACCATCCTCGGATAAGGACACATACAAGTAAAATGGAGTGTGGTTTTGGAACAGAACTAACTATATATGATCTATTTTTACATTTATATATTCTTCCTTGAAATCTAAGAGGTTATCTTCAATTCATGCAAAAACTAGAGGCTTATACAATTTTCCCAGTAGAAGAAATGTAGGAGCACACTAATAATTAAGTTGTCATTTATAGCACTGCCTGTATGAGAAGGTTGTTATGCCATATGGCATTATTTTTATTAACAGTTTACTTGGATTTCTAGTTGTGGGTGCAAGATTAGAAATTCTTGGAATAATGGAAAATATAAATTCAAGTTTGAAGTGATTTACAGTATACTGTATTCTTGACAGATGCATAAGAAGTGTTTAAAAATCATATTTCATTCTGAAAACACAAACAACAACTTATAGAGGGGTCTCAACAGCAAGAAGATCAATTTGGCTGGTCTTGCTTTATCAAAATTCATTGATATATATTTAGGATGTATTTTTTTTATCTTAAAGAGGATAAATAAAGCAAGATAAACAGAACAAATCAAACATAACAAACAAATGTATGTGACACAGAACTTAAAAAAATACAAAATCAACAATGGTTACCAGGGGTCTGCCCTGCCTCTGGGAACTGAGCGGAAGCCTGCATCAGGGGTAAGCTGCCCAGAACCTCCACCTTGGGCTTGCCCTGCCTCTGGGAACTGAGCAGAGGCCTATAGCAGGTGTAGGTTGCCCAGGATCTCCACCATGGGCCCACCTTGCCTCCAGGAACTGAGCTGAAGCCTGCATCAGGCGTAAGCTGCCCAGGACCTCCACTGTGGGCCTGCCCTGCCACCGGGAAATTAGCAGAAGACTGAATAAGGGGAAAGTGGCCTGGAACCTCCACCGTGGGCCTGCCCTGCCACTGGGAACTTAGCAGAGGCCTGCATCAGGGGTAAGCTGCCCAGAACCTCCACTTTGGGCTTACCCTGCAACCTGGAACTCAGTGCAAGCCCGCCTCAGGGGTAGGCTACCCTGAACCTCCCCTGTGGGCCTTCCCTGCCACCAGAAACATCGAGGAGGGTGCCCAAGACTGAAAACTGCCCTGGAATGCTACAGATGGGCCCTCCCTCCCACCTGGAACAGCAGAAGATCTCAGTGGTATCCAGTTAGAGTAAGAAAATTTGGAACTTTTCTCCCAGGTGGTGAACTTTGGACTACACCAGATTGACTGTATCAATGTGAGTATACCCCTAAAATAGAGGTGTACAGGGGATAAATAGGGCCAGTAGTAAAACCCACTCCAACTAACTGTAAGACTTTGGGGTGTCTGAAAAGACTGTGTGATACCCTCCTACACATAGAAAACACCAGGCAGAGTGAAAATGAATAAACAGAAAAGCAAAATGCAGTCTCAAACGTAGTTCACCAGAAGCAAGTATAGGAGACATAGAAATAGAGGACCCCAAAAGTAACACACCGGGAATCTCTGAAAAGATAGTGAGTGAAATAAAAAAAACAACTGCATCAGGCTATAGAGGAAATCAAATTAGAAGTAAACTCCCATGTAAAGACAGAAATAACTACTTTAGTAGAGGAGTTGTTGAATGCAGCTAAAGAAGAATTAGAAAATAAAAGGACATGAGCATGGGAAACTGATTGAAACTTTGAATGAACAATATAGAAAACAAGCAGAATTCATGAAACAAACTCAAAGAGACATCCAAGAAACAAAAAATTCTATTGAAAGTGTGCAAAACTGCCTAAAGGAAGCTGAGGATAGGATTTCAGACCTTGAGGACAGGAACACAGTTAGTGATCAGGAAAGGATAGAACTTTTAAAAATAACAAAGCCGCATGAAATGACAATCCAGAAGCTTCATGATGATGACAAGAGAAACAATATAAGAATAATGGGCACTAGCGAAGATACAGGAGGGCAGGAAAATGACATACATAAATTATTTACAGAAACAATAGCAGAAAATCTCCCAAACATGGGGAAAGAATCTGATATGCAGATAAGTGAGGCAAAAAGAACACCAAATAGTCACAATAAACATAAATCCACACCCAGACACATAATAATTAAGATCTCAAGCATACAGCATAATAACAGAATATTAAAAGCTGTCAGAGAAAAGACACAACTCACCTATCAGGGAAAGCCCATTAGAATCATGGCAGCCTGTTCAGCACAAACCCTCAAGTTAAGAAGAGCTTGGAGTGAGGTATTTCAAGCCCTGAAAGAAAACAACCTTCAGCACAGACTGATGTAACCAGCAAAACTTTCATTCAGATTTAATGGAGAAACAAGATACTTGCATGACAAAGAACAACTGAGGAAATTCATGTCCACAAAACCAACCCTAGAAAGAGTACTGAAGGACATACTATACAGAGATAAAAATGACTACAATGCCCAAAACAACAACAGAAAGAAAAGTCCAGGTAGGATAAGCAACTAAATAAGAGGAAAAGCAGAAAGAAACAACTGGAACTTAACATGGCAAAGTCGAGCCAGTATATATCAGTGATATCCATAAATATAAATGGCCTCAATTAACCTATAAAAAGAAACAGATTGACAAAATGGATCAAGAATCAGGACACCACAATATGCTATATACAAGAAACACATCTGACCCAAAAGGAAACTCATAGATTAAAAGTCAAAGGATGGAAAACAGTGTTCCATGCAACAGGAACCCAGAAAAAAGCAGGGTTATCTATTCTATTTGCAGACAGCTTGAACTTCAAACCTAAAATGATTAAAAGATATAGAGAAGGTCACTACATACATGTTAGTGGAAAAATTCGAGGAAGAACTAACAATTATAAATATATATGCACCAAATAAAGGAGCACCCAACTATTTAAGACAGATATTAATGGACATGAAAAACCAAATACACAATAACACAATTATAACAGGATATTTTAACAACCCATTGTCACAAAGAGATAGATCAACTAGGCAAAAAGTCATCAAAGAAATAACAGAACTGAATCATACCTGTGAGAAATTGGACTTAGTAGATGTTTACAGAGTGTTCTACCAAACCACATCAGAATGCACATTCATCTTAAATGCACATGGGACGTTCTCCAAAACAGACTATATATTATCCCATAAAACATTCTTAAATAAAGGCAAAGGTATTGAAATCATACCATGCATAATATCTGACCATAGTGCAATGAAATTGGAAATGAATTGCAAAAGAAATTGTAAAACCTATATAAATACATGGAAATTAAATAACAGCCTTTTGAACAACCAGGGGGCTGCAGATGAAATTAAAGAAGAAATAAAACAATATCTACAATTCAATGAAAATATAGAAACAACATACTGTAATCTGTGGGATGCAATGAAAGCAGTCTTAAGAGGCAAATATTTAGCAATAAACTGTCATATCAAGAAAATAGAATGAGCACAAATAAAGCCTAATGCTCAATCTCAAGCTTCTAGAAAAAGAAGAACAAGCTAATCCCAAAGCTCATGGAAGAGAGGAAATTGTAAATATTAGAGCAGAAATCAATGCAATTGAAACTAAAAAACAATACAAAGAATTAATGAATCAAAAAGCTGGTTTTTTGAGAGAATCAAAAAAACTGACAAAACCCTAGCTAACCTTATCAAGGGTAAGAAGGAAAAAACCCAAATTGATGCAATAAGAACTGAAAAGGGAGAAATTACTACAGGTCCCATGGAAATTCAATAAATCATGAATGCCTACTTTGAAAATCTCTACTGACATAGAGTGGAAAGCACAGAGGAAATGGAGAGATTTCTAGAAACATATGAACAACCAAAGCTCAACCAAGAAGATATAGCAATTTTGAACAACCCAATATCAGCTATTGAAATTGAAAACATAATTAAAAACTTATGAACAAAGAAAAGTCCAGGTCCTGGTGGATTCATAGATGAATTATACAAGAAATTTACGGAAGATTTGATGCCAGTACTCATTAAACGCTTCAATGAAATTGAGAAGAAAGCAATCCTCCCTAAATCATTCCTGGAGGCAAGTATTACTCTGATAACAAAACCAGATAAAGATGCAACCAAAAAAGAGAACTATAGGCCAGTCCCACTAAAGAACATTGAGGTAAATATTCTCAACAAAATACTGGCAAATAGAATGCAGCAAATCATCAAGAAGATTATACATCATGACCAAGTGGGGTTCATTCCAGGAATGCAGGGATAGTTTAACATACACAAATCGATAAATGCAATACACCACATCAACAGAGCCAAAACTAAAAACCACATGGTCATCTCAATAGATGCAGAAAAAGTTTTTGACAAAGTGCAACATGATATCATGTTCATGATAAAAAACTCCAGAAACTCGGAATACAAGGCATCTATCTCAACCTTATAAAAGCCATGTATGAAAAAACAACAGCCAACATTATACCCAATGTACAAAAACTGAAAGCTTTCACTTTAAATCAGGAAGAAGACAAGGATGTCCACTCTCACCACTCCTTTTCAACATAGTTCTGGAAACACTAGCCAGGGCAATCAGACAAGAGAGAGGAATAAATGGAGTAAAGATAGCAAAGGAAGAAGTTAAATTATCACTATTTGCAGATGACATGATACTCTATATAGAAGACGCAAAAAACTCCATTAAAAGACTACTAGAGGTAATAAACAAATTCAGTAGTGTAGCTGGATACAAAGTCAATGCTCAAAAATCAATAGCATTCCCGTACACAAACAAAAAACTCACTGAGAGAGAAATTATGGAAATATCGCCCTTTACAATAACATCTAAAAAAATGAAATACTTAGGAATCAACCTAACTAAAAAATGTAAAAGACCTATATGCTGAAAATTATACTACACTGAAAAAGGAGATTGAAGAGGATATTTGAAAATGGAAGGACATTCCTTGCTCTTGGTTAGGAAGAACCAACATTGGGAAAATGGCTATACTCCCAAAACTGTTATACAGATTTGACACAATCCCAATCAAAATACTGTTGACATACCTGGCAGATCTAGAGAAAACATTCCTAAAATTCATTTGGAAACAGAAGAAACCTAGAATAGCAAAGGCAATTTTAGGCAACAAAAGCAAGGCAGGAGGCATGTCAATTCCTGACTTGAAACAGTAATATGAAGCCACAGTAATAAAATCAGCTTGGTACTGGTAAAGAAATAGAGCTGAAGATCAATGGAACAGATTAGAAGATGCAAGCACAACTACAAGAAACACAGCCACCTGATATTTGACAAAGGGGCTAAATATGTCCACTGGAAGCAGGATAGTCTCTTTAATAAATGGTGTTGGAAAAATTGGCTCTTTACATGCCAAAGACTGAAACTAGATACATGCATATCACCATGCACAAAACTAAAGGCTAAACGGATCAAAGACCTCAATATTAAAACAGAAACACTAAATCTACTGGATGACAAGGTAGGTAGAAGTCTTGGAGTCATAGGGGTAGGCAGAGAATTCATGAACCAAATACAAATTGCACAGGAAACACTTCAAAGAATCAGCCAATATGATCTCACATTATTGAAAAGTTTCTGCACTTCAAAGGAAATCATGAACAGAGTGAAAAGAAAACCTACAGAGTAGGAAAGAATTTTAACTAGCAACCACTAACACAAAGGACTTGTGTCCAGAATATATAAAGAATTGAAAAACCTCAAGCCCCCTAAATTCAAAGACCCTCTCCAAAAATGGGCATCTGAGATGAATACACAGTTCTCAGAGAAAGATATACAAATGGCAAATAAATACATGAAGAAATGTTCTCCATCACTGGTCATTCGAGAAATGCAAATTAAAACAGCATTGAGATTCCACTTTACCCCAGAAAAAATAGCTGCCATCAAGAAATCAACTGATAACAAATGTTGGTGAGGCTGCAGGGAAAAAGGAACACTGCTCCATTGTTGGTTGGAATGTAGACTGGTGCAATCATTATGGAAATCCATATGGAGAATTCTCAGAAGACTAGGAATGGAAGTTCCATTCAATCCAGCTATCCCCCTCCTGGGTATTTTCCCCAAAGAACTGTAAAGTTCATATCACAGTGATATATGTGCACCCATGTTCAAAGCTGCACAATTTGTGATAGTTAATTCCTTGTGACAACCAAGATGCCCATCAATTGCTGAGTGGATGAAAAATATGTGGCATTTTTATACAATGGAATATTACTCAGGTATAAAAAGGATGATCTTGACACCTTTATAGGCAAATAGAAACAACTTGAGACTATCCTCATTAGTGAAATAAATAAGAATCATATTTATAAATATTCTATTGTGTCTCTAGTGTAAAAAGTAAATAAGAACTACAAATGTAATAAAACCAAAATGTATAAATGCTATTGTAAAAAAGAGAGGAAAAGAAAGTACTCTAAGTGATATAACTGCATGTAAGTTTGAGTGTGTAAAATAGATGACCATGTTGCTGAATCTTTGTGGGATCTTTGAGCAAAACTGTTTGTAGTATGACTGTTTCAATATTTACTATGTACCCTTTAACTTTGTAACTTGAACAACTACAGCCAGGATGACAGTACATAATTTATACATTACTGATTTCTAAGTGAGGCTTTTTCTCATTCTCCTTTTTCTTCCTTTCTTCTAGAATTCTGTATTGTTGCTACCCTTTTTTTCTGTTTTGTTTTGTTTTTCTCCTCTTTAAATAAAATTCTTAAAATGTATAATTGCTACTGTAAAAAAAGAGGAAATAGGAAGTGCTATAAAAGATATAGCTGCATGTATGTTTATATGTGTGGGATTGATGACCATATTTCTAGGTACTTGTTGGATTGTTGAACAGATCCATTTGCACTTTCACTGCTTTAGTATCCACTTTGTGTGTTTTAATTCTGTAACTTGAATAACTAATTCTAAAAGAACAATATGTAATATATCAACTAGTTATTTCTTACTGTTTATCTACTTTTCTTGAAATATTGTAATATTTCTACCACTTTCTTGTTTTTTTCTCTCTTTAATGAAAAAATGTATAATTGCTATTGTAAAAAAGAGAAAATAGGAAGTGCCATAAAAGATATAAATGCATGTATATTTATGTGTGCAGGATTGTTATCCATATTTCTTAGTTCTTGTTTGATTGTTGAACAGATTTGTTTGCAGTCTCACTGCTTGAGTGCCCATTTTGTGTGCTTTAATTTTGTAACTGGAACAATTATCTTTAAAAGAGCAATATGCAATTTATCAGCTAGTGATTTCTCACTGTTTGTTTTTTTGAAATTCTGTAATATTTCTCTCCTTTTTTGTTTTATCTCTTTAAATAAAAATTTTAAAAAAACCAATCATTACCAAAATGCCTCTTGTTGTCTTCAAATACAGCTATAGATTCCTTCACACAGAGAAGAAATAAAAAAAGAAAGAACAGAGTACAACCAACAAAAACAAAAGAATAAATACTATAAAGACTTCAAAACAAGACAACAATTAATCCAAAATAGCCACCATAATGTCTTGATCTCTGAACTAGATGCCCATGCCATAGGATAAAACAAAATGAAACAAATAAATAAGCAAAACAGAATAAAACCCAACCCAGCAAAATAATGAAAATGATATAGGACTTCTAAACAAGATAACAGAGAGTTAACAATGGCTATCACCTTCAGAACACAAGATCCAATAGATGCCAAACTGTGTACCATGATTCTCTGAATAGATGTTCAGAGTACCTGCTCCAGACTTGCAAAGTCATGGAAACACCAAACACCACAAGAATCAAATTTCATTTCACCACAATTGCTATGATCACAGCCTATGTTCCTCTAGATCAATAGATTGCTTTTTGGGGGTGCCTCTTCCTGTTTTCCAACCAATGCACTGGGGACTCGGCTGTCTCTGGGTGTTGGCTGACCACATATAGAACTGGTTTATAGAGGCTGCTTGCTTCTTGTTTATTTCTTGTTTTCTTCCTCCATAGTCTGCAAGTGGTCCTGACCAAAATGTATTTTTCATTCAATATTTTGTTTAAAAGTAGAAGATGACCTAGATTTGATATATCCCTAAAATTTATGGTTTGAAGAATGATCTGGCATTGTGAATTCAGACAAGAGATGATGCTTGTAAAACAGGCATCAGTAGAGGAACATTGTACATATATGTATGCATTTATAAGAAGAATATGTGACATTTTGTCCAGAAGGATGTGGTGTTTCTTAATGATGAGAAACTAGACAGTAAAATATTTTAAAATAGTGTATTTTGTGTGTTTCTCTCTGTGTGTGTGTGTGTCTCTGTGTGTGTATTTAGTGTGCTGGAGATTCATTACTATTCAAACAAAGCAAAGTCTGAGAGCAACAATATTTCTCTCAAGCTAATTATAGTGTGAAGCCATGCACGAAAAAATGATGTTTTATAGTTCAGTATGAACAGTTTCTTATACAAGTAAATGATACAATTTTGCAGATGATAAGACAAAATTATTTTAATATATTTTCTGAATTAATATGATTCTGGTGTCATACATAGATTGAGAAAATTGTTATTATAAACTCTTGAGTTGCAGTTCAGTGTAAAATCCATAGGGTTAAGATCTCAGTACTGGGAAAAGAAAATCCAATTCATTTAATAAAATTTATATTAAGTTTTGGAGAAGAAATTTGAAAACTTTCAAAGTAATAAAAAGCAAGAATATGTAAATAAATAAAATCATGACTGAAAGAAATATAATTGATGCCTCAAGTTAAAAGCATTATGAAGGTATATTCCAAATAGGTACAAATTGATAGCAATTCAATAATTAGGAAGTTATGGAAAAATTCCTAGTAGCATACTACCCTCAAAGAATCACACATACATAGAAAGATCTAGAAATCTTCAAAGGAAAAGTATGAGGTATCAATTAGAAACATTCTAAAAGAAAGAAGTCCAGGACCAAATAGCATTAGAGTTGAATTCCATTAAACCTTCAAACAGTAACTAATACCAATTTTCCTTAGACTCTTCCAAAAAATACAAGCAGGAATAACTCTCATAAACAAATTTTATGAAGCCAGGCTTACACTCAGGACTTCAGAAGAATCACAAAACTGCAGGATGTAATCTCTAATGAAAACATAATATATAAAGTGTCAAGCAAGTAGAGGAAAACCAAATTCAATGCTGTATAAATATAGATTCTGCTAACTGGGTCACACCCAGTGAATGCCAAGCAGCTAGCAGGACCCAGATTCCAGCTTTGGGCCCTCACCAATATCTGGCGGAATCCTAGCACATGGAAAGGGATTTTGAGCCTGCTCCCAGGTAGTAAGACAACCCTCTGTGTCCCAGACTCCCCCAGGGCACAAACAGGGATGGGGGCCTAACCCGACCACCAAGCAGCAAGTGGGACCCAGATTCCAGCTTTTGGCCCTCATTGCACACTCTGGTGGAATCCCAGAGCACAGAAAGGGACTTTGTGCCTGCTCCCAGGCTGTAAGATCACCAGCTGCATCCCAGACCATTCCAGGCCACAAACAAGCAGAGAGGTCTAACTGGGTCTTGCCCAGTGATGTCCAAGAAGCCAGTGGGACCCATATTGCAGATTTGGGCCCTCACCATGCACTC
>PVLA01014834.1:0-28428 GCA_004027455.1 Hydrochoerus hydrochaeris
AGGGCCAGGCGGGTCTGATGCACTCTGTCTGGCACTTACAGCTGTCACAGGGAACAGCGCCCCCAGTGTTCAGAGGAGGAAGACAGAGCGTGGACTGACTGTTCCATGACAGACAGACAGAGCCACAGGCCCTGAGCTTTGGGGCAGGTCCCTTTGGTATTTGCTATGTCCCACTTCACAGGTTTGAGATGAAGAGTTTGAGCAAGGTCAGAAACACACTGTTTCCCTCTTCTGCCCGCTGAATTCAGCTGTGCTTTGCAAACTCCCTTCTCTCTCTCCCTACTCTGATCTTCACTTTACTACAATTCCCCAGACTCAGCCCATCCAGGATAGAAAAATTCCCAAAAATGAAAACTAGGGCTAGAATAATGACAGCCAAGACCATTGCTCTTTTAAAATTTTATTTTATTTTATTTTATTAGTGCATATCCGTAGTATGTGAAGGTTACCTTCCACGTAGGGAGGAGGTACCTGGCTTGAGAGATCTTGACCATTTTCACACCCGGTTCCTCCCCACCCGCCTCCCTCCCTCCTCTCCAGATCCCCTCTCCCTGCCTTCCTCACTGAGTTCCTCAGTTCAGCTGGGTGTTACAAGGTGACCATTAGTTCATCCACCACAATCCACTCCTGGTCAACTTGGGTAATGAGACACGCTTCCTTAGACCATAGTCTCCAGTGGCAGATGTGTGAAAAGTTAACATGTCTTGGTCTATATACATTTACATTAACGTAACAGTTACATATATACAATTCTTACTGCACTCATTTCCACACCAAAAGCAAAACATTCAAAGGATGATCAAAACTCAAGAATAAAATCACAATACTTTGACTAATTAAGCTGATTACAAACATACCTGAAAGCTACATTAAAATCATACTAAAAGAGCTATTCGTATCACAATCCTTTCTTCCCATTAACTTTTGACAACACAGCACCTCAATATTAGGAAATAGGAATCTCCTGCATTTCACGTATACTCTTTCCTTCTAGTGAAAGGCCACTTTTTCATTGTCCTGTTCCTTCTCAACAACCACATTCTCCTCTGTGTCTTCCTTGGAACCCACAGCTCCATGAGAGCCTTCCCTCTGGCCAAATGCTTCAAATCACCCTACTCACTCTTCACTCTTAATTTCCAACATCGATCTGACTAGAAGCTCTCAACAGTATCCCTGCCACCATCCCAACAGCAGACTGCATTGAAGTTTTCCTGCCACCCAGGCACTATCTGTAAACACAAGCAAAATGCAGACCAACTCCCTGCCAGAGCACAACACACACCACCTGGGATCCAGCAGCCAGGGCCGTCCTTTTCAACAGAAGCCTCCTGAGGCTCATCCTAACCAGCAGCACCTCCATCAGTACTTTTCCTGGACCACAGTACCAGAGATGTGGGATCATTGCTGTGTCTATACTTGACCATGTGGTTCAAAAGCCTTTGGGTATGGCTGGTGGGAAGAATCTGCAAAGGTTTGGAGTTGCCAGCTGAAAAAGCAGAGTTGGAACATCTTAGACTGTTCTGTATGGAAGATTCTGGTGAGAGTTCAGAAGACCAGAAGGCTGATAGAAATCCTGCCAAAAGAGACCAGGCTCAGGAAGCTTCTCCTAAGAATGAGTGCATTGGCTCCAGATGATGTGTGTTATAGGGTGGCAGAAGGTTTGTCTGCATTTTGCTCATGTTCAGAGACTTTGCCTGAGATTCAGATTAAGGGCAGTGGACTAACTAATCTTGTCAAAGAAATTTCAAGATAGTCAAATGTTGAGGTGGTGGGTGGTGGCTACTATTGGGGACTTTTAGCCAGATTTATGTTGAGAATCAAGAGCAAAGAGCTAAGCAGAATGATTTAAAATGTTGTGAGTTTGGCCAGGAAGGAAACTCCAGTAAATATGTGGACTACAAAGATAAAGCTGAGAAGATCTTTATTGCTGAGAAGGAACAGGAGAATAGCAAAGATGGTGTGTGGGCATCACAAGCAGCAGCAGGGAGCTGGGGATTTAGCTCAGTGGCATAAGTGCCTGCCTGGCAAGCGCGAGGTAATGAGTTGGATCCCCAGTACCACAAAAAAAAAAAAAAAAAAAGCAGCAGGACTCCATATCTTGCAGTCTCAAAACTGTCAAAGTGAGACTTTGCTTTGAGAAGAAAGCCCCAAAGCACCATGCTCCACCATGTTCCAAAATGGTGGCAGCATAGAAAACTTGCTCCTCAGAACTGGATTCAGAGTGCTCAGCAATCCTGGCACTCAATCCCTACAGCCAAGAGATAGGGAAATCTATCCCTATCTACTGCTCCAGCTGGCAGCAGGCCTTGGCATCATCCACATGGAGCTGGTTTTAGGCACATGCAGAATGCAAGAGCTGTGGGTTCAGGAAGGCATCTACCCAGATTTCAGAAGGCCGTGGGAGGCTGGCAGTGTACCCCTAAGAGGGCAATGCATGAAGGTGTATAAAGCTGAAGGTGCAATAAAGACTCCAGAAGTTTGGAGAAGCCAGAAACGTGACTCATGCAAACAAAGCTACAAGGGAGGAAAAAAGTGAGCCCAAGAGAGAAGTCATAGGCGCCACAACCACCAGCAGTGCCATAGGGTTGGAGTCACGCGAGCACTTTGGAGCTCACAACTTCCCACAGATTGCTTTGGATGTTACATATAGAACTATGGGATTAATGTTTGCCCTGCTGGATTTGGGATTTTGTTTGGTCCCATTCCTTTGTATCCCCATTTGTAACTTTTGGAATGAAAATGTTTATCTTATACCATTGAATGTGGAAAGTGTTTAACTTTCTTTTCATTTCTACTGAGGTTCACACTTAAAGAGTTTGCCTTACATCTCAGAGGAAACTTGGGACTTAAGATTTTTCAGCAATGCTGGATCTGTTAGGACCTTGTTAACTCTTGGAGATGGACTAAATGCCTTTTGCATAAAGAGGTGTACATGAGTCTTTGGAGGACCAAGGGCAGAATGTTGTGGTGTCTAGATGTCTCCCCAGAGCCTCATGCATAGAGGACAGACTTTTTCAGAGGTGGCTGAATCTAGGGGTTGTGATTGATTCATTGTCCAATGCTGGGATTATGGGTATGAGTGCTACACTCACCCTAGGTCAGGTAGCCTGCATACAATATAAGGGACAGAAAGAGTCTTCATTCCTCTTCTTTCTAGTTGCTTTGGTATCTTCCACCACCATGAACAGTTGCCCCTCTGCCATGCCACCCTGCCAGCTTATTACAGACTGAAACCTTTAGAAGTATGAACTAAATAAACCTTTCCTCTTTTTAACTTTATGTGTCAGGTATTTTGTCTCAGCAACGAAAGAAAAGTAAGACATTGGGTTACTGATTATTCACACTGGTCTAGCAGTGCACAAAAACAGAGAGCAGAAATGCAAGGGCAGCACAAGGAAGCTCTTGAGTGTTTATCTGTGTAAGTGCGTATGTGTATGTGTGTATATGGATGTTTGTGTGCTTGGGGGTGCACATGTGTTGCTTGTGTGATGCATGCATGTCTAGAGATTTCAGCTTGGAAAACTATAGCAGAGAATAAGTCAAACTCCCACTAGGTAGAAATAATTCTCATATATCCTGCTCTTTCCCTTTCCTGTGCTGTCAAGGACAGCGATTGTGCCTTTACCCAAGAAACTGCCAGTGATAAATCAGGGGACAGGTAGAGGAAAATACAGGCTGTTCAGAGACATGCAAGGTGGGAGTGAGGAGCTGGCTGCCAAAGGCCCTGGCCCAGCCAACATCATCTGGTCCTTCCTCCACAATGTGCCAAGCACCAGGGGCGCTGCAGATTCTGAGTAAATGCAGATGCCCAGTTAAGTAAGGACAGGAAAAAAATATCAGAAGGGCCACTGGTGAGGGCTTGTTGGTCTCACAAAGCAGGACCTGACATGGGCAGGATACTTACAGCAATTTAATTTTTCCTAAGGCTTTGAAGTAAAGCTGACTTCTTAGAAAAAAAGGGGACCTATCAGAGGGGCTCTGGCCTTTACTCAAAACAGACTGCAGTTTAATCCTCATCAAGTTCAGGCATGAAAGCTGTCAGTTAAACTCTCCCCACTGAGGGAAATGCTGGTGCTAAAATAGACACTGACTGGGGTTCTTGTCTTAGTGCAGAGGAACTTATAGAGGCCCCTTCCTGAACTTTAACATGGATCTGAACCATGCTGGGTCCAGTTAGAAATGCAGTCAGAGATGGGTGTGGTGGCACAAACCTGTAAATCCAACACTCTGAGAGGCTGAGGCAGGAGGTCTGAAATTTTGAAGCCAGCCTGAGAAACACAGTGGCTTAGCAAGCATCTCAAAGATAAAGTGGGCTCAACATGTGGCCCATTGAGAAGACTGTAGGCTTCAGTCACTAGTAGGAAAAAAAGAATTAGGAAATTAACAAATTACTTTCTTTTAACCCCAAAATGAGAACTTTTACTTAATAATGTCTCACAAACAGCTATTAAATATTCTTCAGTCTTCAAAGTTGAAAAGCCACTGGCTGGAAGAACAATTAGAACAGGACACCTGCCAAGTAGTCCTGCCTCCTGATGTGGCCAGGCCTCAGTATAACAAACTGACAGCCAGGCAGTGACCCTCAGGGGGAACCTAAGTTTAGATGGCACCGAATGTTTTCTTTTGCAGTTTTTTGTAAGCAATGTAAATTTTGTTGTTGTGGTGGTTGTTGTTGTTACCGGTAATCAAACTCACAGCCTCACACTTACCAGGCAGATGCTGTACGGCTGAGCTACGTCTCTGGCCCAGCAATGTAAAACATTCACAATTAATATATAAATTAGTATACAGATTTTGTGGGCTGGGACAAAATCACTTGGCTGTTTGGACCATGTAACTTCCAAACATTACTACAGTGATACTCGTGAGGATCTCTGTTACTGCCTGACCACGGCAGTTTAATTTTTCTGGCCAGCTAGGGGTGTAGCTGAGTGGTAGAGTACATATATGCGTGAGGTCTTGGGTTCAGTCAATGGCACATAAAAATAAAATAATATACAAATTTGTGGCCTCCGTTGGCCCTCAGGTGATCTCCAAGACATTCACACTGAGCTGTATCTCCAAGCTTATTTTTAAATTTTGAGTCACGGTTTGCTAAGTGGTCTGACGGCCGAAGGTGGTCTCAATTTTGTGACCCTTCTACCTGAGCCTCCCGAGCGCTGGGCATGCGTGCCTGCCCCACCTGCGCCGCACCTTGTGTGCTTTCGGGCTCTAACTCCTCTCTACTGCTACTCACAGCACTCTTCTCACGTGACTTGTATGGAAGTGTTAAGCTGGATCAAAGCCCAGATACCCAAAGAAGGAATTCAGGGAACACAGACAGACAGGATTTCACGTTTTCCATGTTTACACGTGAAGAAGGTAATTTTCTCCCACCTCAGTGTTTCCTGTACCTTTCTAAATAGTAGTCCCTCTTCCCTCTTGTGAGACTTGATATAATCAATGTTATGTAACTAGGATAAACTCCAAGTTCCCACTAATTAATTCATTCTAATTATTACATAATTAATGATGATCATTTACAATAAGTAGGATTAATTATTCAGTCACCCTTTGAGTTTTGGGCCTTTGTTTTCTTTCTGGGCGCTGGGATGAAGGATGGACAGTCAGGGCCCTGCCTGTTTGTCAAGCACATTACCGCTGAGCTACATCTCTCGTCGCAATGTTTTTTGTTTTTTAAGGCAAATTTTTTACTTCCTCTGAGCAAGATATGTGCATCATGCCTCACAACATGTGACCAAAGCTTAAACCTTGAGGGACTGAGAACACTTCTTAAATGAGACAAGGTCTCACTGTGTAGTCCAGGCAGACTGGCCTTGAACTCAGTGCAGCCCGGACAGGCCTCCAACTTTTCTCCCGCTGAAGCCTCCAGAGTGCAAGGAATACAGGCATACATTAGCACATCCAGGCTTCCTTCCTGTTCTTAAAAACAGGAGAGAAAATTCCCCCGTGAGAGCTGCCCTCCCTATATGAGGAGAAAAGAGCCTTTTTTGGGGGTACAGGGCAGGCGTTTGTGCCACTGAGCTAAATCCCTGGCCCAAAAGACATTTTTATAGAGACCAGGAAGTTAGGACTCACAGAATTCTGTACTAACAGAACTTGCTGAAATCATTCTTTATCTTCCTTCTGCCTCCCCCTAGTCCTTACCTTCTCCCATAGGTCTCTCTTTGCTGGACCTACCATAAAGGCATTTGGCTTTTACTACTCTGTAAAACTTACGAAATAAATGTGTACACATACCTTCTCCTGTTTGTCTTTTCTATGTCAATCTACTTTCAGGCCTGGATTCCGTCCACAGTATCCTCCTATCTGAAAAAGAGAAGCGTTAAATTTTCAAACTGGGCACGGTGGCACAGCCAGCCTATGCTAGGCAGCAAGATCTTGTCTCAGGAAAAAAAACTTTTTTTTAGTTGGAAATAGATCCCCAAAACCCCACTCCTCAACTAACCAGGAATCTCACCAGTTATCTAAAATAATCATGTTTTCCCTTGACTCCAAGCTGCTAACTTTCAAACTAGCATTAATAAAGTAATCTTGAGGACCTCTTTGGACTAGAAGTGAACATCTGATTGTGGTTATATAATCAGAGAAACATACAGCATCATAAATGTACAAGTAACACAAAAAGAATGAAGGAAAAAAATGGTAACAAAGCTTATGCAAATGGAGAGGGAAAGAAGGGTTAGAGGGGAGGGGATGGGAAAAATGATTAAGATACATTATGTGCAGGTACAAATTCCCAAAGATGAATGTGACCTTTATGTATGATAAATATGTAACAGAAAGAATAAAAACTTTTCAAAAATAAATCAATCTACAAGCAACAATGTACTCCCCCTTTCCTAAATCTTTTTTGTTTTGTTTTGTTTTTTGGTGCTGAGGATCAAAGCCAAGGCCTTGTACCTGTTAGGCAAGTGCTCTACCACTTGGCCACGGTCCTATTACACAATACACAAAGTTGCCGAGCATAGTGATGCATGCCTGTGAATACCGGCATTAGGGAGGCTGAGGCAGGAGGACCGCCACAGGTTCGAGGCCAGCCTGTGTGGTGATTTCAAGACCAGCCTAAACTACATAGCAAGATCCTGTCTCCAAGAAAACGAAAACAACAACAAAACCCCACAAAGCTGGCCAACTACGACTCTAGGATAAATAAGACTGTCTTATTTGAGAACCTGTAGAAGCCAGTTGTGTCTCAGTTAGATGTGATTACATACGACAGCTGAGTCACATGAGTTTGAAGTGTCAGAATTCAGATTCCATACTTAACCATTTTGGGAGGAACTTCCCCCAGTTTTTGTAGTCACTGAGCATCTTTCTTAGCACTTCTTAGTGGTAGATATAACTGCCGCAAGTTCAAGGCCAACCTAAATTTCATAGCAAGACCGTTACCAAAAAAAAAAAAAAAGAGAGAGAGAGAGAGATTATCTTCAAATGAACTTCAATCTAGAGCCCAAACCCAGCTCTACTTGTGGTGTAGGCATGAAGAGTTCAGTTTATATCAGGCAAGGACCTGGGTTCAATTCCTACCTAGCATGGCAAATCAGTTATGATCCCCCAAATATATTTCTAGCAGATTTAAAGCACCTTTTCAATAGTTTTTCATTGACTTAACTTGGATGCATAAGCTAGTACTACTCTGTGACTGGCAAGGTCTTCCCATCACTTTAAAGAACCAGTCCCTGTTTGTAAGCTCTTTCAATTAACTTTATTGAATAGCCAAAGTGATAAGTTAGCACAGATCAAACAATTATTTGCATGGGTTACAAATGACTTTTTTTTTTTTTACAGAAATAAACAGTGAAAATTACAAACTGTAAAAAGGAAGATAAATCTTGTTTCATTTCAGAGAACAAGATTTAACACAGCACACTGGAGATCAATACATATTTGAATTTGAGGACAAGAATTTAATGTTACAATATTATACACTACTTTACAAAATTAAAATTTCTATGTAAGGATTATATTTGTAATAGTTAACAAAATCTTGAAATCACATTTGGTGGTCCCCTAGATAATAACTGTTATGCATCTTTCATTAGAAGAAATAAATCTTTTACTCTAATTATTGCAAAACAGTCTACGAGACTCAATACATACATTAAATTAAAAGCAATGAGAAAACATACGCAAACTAAAATAAATGGTACTGCTTGGGTGAATATTAGTATGTCAGACTTACAGAAATGTTATTTAAAAAATTCTATAAATTAGAAAAATAGAGTACTTTTTATGGTAGAATTGCCATGCTCAGATTTATATATCAAGATTGCCCTTGTCTGTTACTTTAGTAGTTGTAGATCTGTAGAAAACTCAAGGATCTTTCATAATTTACAACTACAATAAAAAAAAAATATGGCATAGTGTAAATATTAGTTGCTTTACATTAAAAAGTAATACAGGATGATAAGATAGGTAGCGTCCTACTACCAAAAAAAAAAAAAAATAAAACCAAACTAAAAAACACATTCAATATTGCAAAAAATTGTTTTATATCAATATTCCCAAAAAGTTCATTTTTTTAAATTTGGAGAGCAAATACTGTGACTCCTAACTAAAGTTAAGTATTTTATGACCTGTTATAAAATTATTCTGGATTGCACATTATATAATATCTAAAATAATTTTTAAAAGTAAATTTGTCAAATATACTAACAAAGCACATGATAATAAGAATCATACCCACTTAGGGATATAGTGAGGCACAAGGAAGATTATCCCTAAAAGCACAATTTTTTCCCTCTAGAAAAGTCCTTACTATTAAGAAAGGACTTATGAATATGAACATTTAAAATCACATTTAGAAGACAATTTTAAAGAAGGTTGAAGAAACATCAGTACATGACTGTTTCTTAAAAAGAGGGGAAAATATAATATGGTGGAATCTGAAAATTGCTTCCTAATAAATGAAGCCCCTCTCAAGGAAACTTCCAGCTCAATGGACCACTTGCACACTGAAAGCAAATCTTAACACTGCTTAAGGGAGATATTATTTTCATAAAACTCAATTATTCTGATCCAGCTGGCAAGCAGTAGTTGTGTACTCTATAGGGACTTCTCCCTACCCCAAACAACTCAGGTGAAGTCAGCCTATGTGGATGTAAACCTGAAAGTGACTGTTCCATTGGTGATCACCTAAGACCAAGATTGTAAACACATTTTCCAACCTATAAAAAAATCATTTCATCAAGTATTACACAGGAACATCTTAAGAAGTTCATACAAGATGAATCTAAAAACTGAGCCAAACTTTTAAAGATATTATATCACAGCACTTTAAATATACAGATGTATAATCTACCTATTTGTAAACAAAGCTCATTCAATAGTTTTGACTACATTTCTCTAGCTGAATCAAAAAAGCAGTCTTGTGAGCATGTTCAGGAATCAAGTTTCTCTCCTAACTTCCTTTCTTTTTTTTAATCGGTACCAGGGATTGAACTCACGACCGCATGCTTGCAAGGCAGGTGCTTATGCCGCTGAGCTAAATCCCCAGCCCCTCTCTCCTAACTTCAATAAATTGGGTTTGTGTAATCTCAATATCCAACAGGTCAAACAGCAGCATTCCTGTTTTCATAGGTTTAATATCCCAGAATAAATATTTCTTGAGTGGCTCCAGTTTAATTATTGAACTCCTTAGAAAAATATTACTAATGCATTTGAGATATTCGTATTTCGTTCATCCACATTTCACCAAAATAATACTTTTATTACATATCACAGAGCAGAAATGTACCAACGAAAAAATCCTAGGATCAAAGTGACTAATTTGTCTTCTCCCTATTATCATTGCCAGTCCCAATATATTTATGAAGACAGCTCAAATTCTTTTCATTTCAGTAAAACACAGTATGCGCAAGTCTTCTGCAGATCAGAAAACCACCTAATTACAGCTTTCCCTTCAAATCATAGTGACTTTGTTCTTCAAGTGTAGAGAATACTGACAGAATGTAAAGCTTTAACACATTACTTCAGATTCTTCTCAAGCTAATCTACAGTCAATTTACCCTACTTTTAGCTAACACCCTTTTCCTTCCTTAAAAAAGGAATAAAAACAAAACAAACATCACCAGAAATGGGGAAATCTAGTCGTTCTACATTTTATTTACTTTTAAATTTTATGATTTTTTTAATTTAATGATTTTAAAAGATTATCAATGGATCTGTAATTTCCCTGCAATACTTAGTTTTACGAGGTTTTAAATGTAGCAGCCAAAAATTCAGAAAAATAAAAAATATACATGTGGAACACAGAAGTTTTTATTTTTACAAAATGTACTTTGCCTCTGCAATATTGTCTTATTTTCATTCTTAACAACTCAAACATAATTGGCAGCGAGGGAAAAAAGGCGTCCAATCATATGTAGATATATTCTGATTTGAAAAATAGTGTTTCGCAGTTGCACGTTTGGATTCTCTGCTGTAGTCTTTTATTTGCTATAGTTGATGATATCACAGTGAAAACATCTTAATGATCACATTAGTTCACAAACTTAAATAGGAAAGGAAGGGATCACACATTCCCAGGAGTCCTGCAGTACTGTGATCTCCTTAGCAACAACTGAGCCAAGTCTCTTCACTTATTCACTTGCTGTTGGATATGCAAGAGGAATTCATAATATGATAGTGCAGATTCTGTTCTGTCTTCTACCATGTTCTGAAGGAAGTTTGCTTTCATTGGACTCTCATCCCTTAGGAATAAAGAACAAAAACACTTATGTATGTTAGATAAAACACAAGAGTACAATTAAAAGTGGATTCATCACAGGCTTTGATAACTACTATAATATTTACCCTACAAATACCTACTTCTAGAGGCTTTCTCTAAGATTATTTAATTAGTTATATGAACTTCATGTTTAAGGGAAAAAGTTTAAGCGGAATTAAAAGAAACTATGAAATGCTTCACTAAAAAGTTCATTAAGTTTAGTAAATTCAATAATTAGTTATAAAACACAATTTAGTATGGGGGACGGACAGTACTAGGGATTGATCCCATGACCTTTGCATTGAGCTATCTCCTTAGTCCCTTTTTATTTTTTATTTTGAGAGAGGATTTTGTTAAACTACTGAGTTACCCAGGCTGGGATTATACTTGTGCTCCTCTGGCCTCAGCTTCCCAGAGTGCTGGGATTACAGGCTTGTGTCACTGCTTTACTCATTGTGGAACTATTTACTGAAAAGAATTACTAGATGAGGATGAGGCTGATGATAATTCTGTAGTACTGGGGATGAAACTCATGCTAAAGAAAGCCCTACCACTCAACTACAGCCCTCCCCCTTCTCTCTTATACTCTTGTAAAATGTTTGCATAGGTCACATGTATCTGTGATTCAAAATAGGTCCCTGCAAGATCAAACAAACAATTTTACAAATAAAAACTTCAACTTACCTTAGTATATAAAGGACCGGGAAAAATGGTCTCTGCTCTCTAAGCCAAGAGATGAAAGCTTGTATCCTGGCAGATTCTGGTGTATCAAGTTCTGGAAGGTCTGTCTGTTAAGCAAAACCAACAGTATCCAATTTAATTATGTATCTAATGGATAGTCTACACTATTTCTCCAATTTTAGTATCTTCATGAATCACCTAGTGATTCTGTTGAATTAGCAAGTAAATTCATTTGGCTTAGAGGTCTTTAGGTTTCTGTTGAAACTATTCCAATTCACTAATGTTATATATAAAGCACTCATGCATGGACAACACATAAAATTACCTAAAATGCCTATTCATCCAGTATAGTGGTTTTGCTCAACCACTATAGGGTTAGTGCTTATCCTAGCTAGAATGGTGACCTGTCTTTTTCAATACATGAATTCCATGATTTCCACAAATGTAGTCATAGAACCCATCACTATGCAAAAGTGATATAATAAAACACATATTCTAGGGGGGTGGTGTTGCGCTTGCCTAGCAAGTACAAAGTCCTGAGTTCAATTCCTGATGTAACACACACACACATATTCCAAAACTGGATACAAACTGGCAGTGTGGATTGAAAAATAGCACTAAATAAAACTATTATTAATTTAACTTTAAAGTTCAAAACTACCCAAATACAATATTGTAAGTTATTTCTTATGGAATACCTGTTATTCCTCCATGACCAAAAGCAGTCTTATTTTACAAATGAGCCTATTAGTGACTTGTCCAAGGTCACACAGCTAGTGACAAAGGTCTGTTATTTCTTTAATAATCAACATTAATTCACCAGACTGACTGTCATTTGCTAGGTAAACCAGTGCAGCAATTAATTTAGTTCTTACTCCAAAGCAATAATTTAAGGACTTTATCGAAGAACAAGCAATCCCTTGCAATACACACACACACACAGACTAATACACACACTAATATCATTTGTAGTAAACTTTTGGGGGTATTCATTAAATTCACTGTTTTCTCCACACAAGAGTATTGTCTTCTTTGTGTGTATGTATGGTGCTGGCGACTGAACCCCAAGGCGCTCGAGCATTGAACTATATCCCTGTCCCCTTTTGTTGCTAGAGATCTGAACTCAGGGCTACACTCTATCTGACCCATACCTCTAGTCCTCCTGTATTTACTTATTTTTTAATTTTTTAAAAATTTTCAGAAAATCTCAGTTTAGTCCAGGCCGACTTCAAATTTGTAATTCTCCCTCAACCTTCAGTGTAACTGGGATTACAGCCACACACTCCCCTCTCTATGCACGTATGAACAGGCAGTTCAACCACGCACACTAACATAAAGAGCATCTTTAAAATGTAAAACACAGTGAGATGATGCGGAGTAGATGGCTGGAGTCTCAGCTCTGCGAGAGGCTGCGGCAAGATGACTGCTTTGAGCCCCGGAACTCGAGGCCTGCCTGGCCACCCCACGGAGACCCAATCTCAAACACCAACGCTTACAAACTAAAAACATAAGGAGAGGATGCCTAGTGAGAAAAGAATGTAACCCATGGGAACATTTTTTTCTTTTAGAAAATTCTGCAGTATTCATTTCTGATTTCAAATTGGGACACCCATGTCTTTGCAATGTTTGATAAGTCTTTTAAAGTCTTCTATGATCATTAAAAGTCTTACCATGATTGGTGGAACTGATGCATAGTTTTGAACTCCTAGAACTTGGATGAGAAAATTTTGTGCACAATTTTTTCCAACCCAAAGCATCAATACCTGCAAATAAAAATAAATTATTTAAGAAGCAGCTAAGAGTATCTGACTCACCTTTGCCACTGAGCATTTTTTCCATTTTTTTGGTTTGTTTTGTCTTTTTTGAGACAGGGTCTCACTATGCAGTTCAAACTGGCCTTGAACTCACTTTGTGGCCCAGGCTGGCTTCGAACTTGCAGTGATCCTCCTGCCTCACCTCCCCAGTGCTGAGATTACAGGCATGCACTACCACGCCCAGCCGCCCTTAGGTATGTTAAGATAGCAAAAGAATGAGCATATTTTGTGGCTGTCTAGCCTGTGACTGAACTAGTAACAATCAGCATTTACGCTGGTGAGATATACACCCGGCATGACAAGAAGGCCAGAAAGGGAGCAAATGGCTGACACACACACATACAGGTTAAAGAGTCTGGCATTATCTTCAGGAAGACAGATGCTAAGGAAATGAAGCCCGTGCTAAAGAGGTGCAGGACTCCACAGAGAGGAAAGGCAGGACGGCCAACTACTCACAGAGCCTGCATCCATGAGGAAAGCACCATCCCTGCTCAAATTCTCCACAGAAAGCTGAAGGATAGGAGGCTGAGGTACGGCTCTGTCACTGATGCTGAGTGCTCCCTGTGAGGGAAGGTAAACTATTCAACTTTTTAGACACAGGTAACACAGTCACAATTCAATGACAATCAAAAAACCAAATGAATGTCACCCCCCAAGAGTCTAAGCCTTATTTATTTAGACAAATCAGTTATAACTAAATACTAAAAAGACAAAGAAGTATTTACCACTTTTCTGAATAAAGCCACTGTGAATCTCAAGGAAGCCAATTAACTTCTCATCTAAATACATGGTCTTTTTTTTCCTTTTTAAAAATTTTCTGTATGTGATAGGGTCTCACTGTGCAGTTCAGGCTGGACTTGAGCACACTGGGTCACCCAGGCTGCCCTTGAATTCATAATGATCTCCTGCCTCAGCCTTCCCAGGGCTGGGATTAAAAGGCACACCACCATACCCAGCCCTACATAAGTGTATTTTAACTGGACCATGATTTTAGAAAGATTACCAAAATATTATTTCATATGTGTGTGTGTGTGTATATATGTGTGCATCTTGACAATTACAGAAAGATGATTTACATTTTCATGCTTATGACTTTAACACTGATAAATTTCCTATCAAAAAAAACACCTCATAACTTAGATAAGTATTTTTTCTTTAACTCAAGGATACTGCTATGCTGAACACTGACCTGGGATATTCAGACACAATTTCACTTTTGAAACACTCCTTTCCAACCAACTTGTTTAAATCAATCTGACAATCTCCCTGTTTCTGAGACCTGCTCTGGAGATTCATCTTAAGGACTTCAGATAAAGTCATTATTTTCAGGAGCATTCCTAAACTAAAATTTCTTTACGTAAATCTAGCAAAGAAATAACATATAAAGACTGAAACAAGCAAGTGCTTCCCAATTTTTATACGGGACCGAATATAGTTAAGCTTATAAATCTTCAAGGAAAAAGCCACTGAAAAAGGAATCACTTAATGTTTGTTAACTTAAAAGATAAAAACAAAACTTTTTAAAAAAAGAAACCAATCTTACTTCATCTGACAGATTATCAACTCTGTATAGGCTGGGATGTGTTGTGAGCATCAGGTAGACCAAGGGCTGATTTTTCACTTGACACATAGCAAAAATGCGTTCATCTAGACGTGCATTTGTTCCAGTCTGGAATGATTTCTGAAACAAAAACAAACCTCAGCATACCCCAAAAAAGACAGTAAGAATACAGAACTTTGTGTCAGTTGTTAAAGGAATATCATTAGAAGAACTAGGAAATTTATTATAAATTATATTTAAAGGATATATCTTTTCAGAAGTCATGCACATGTATTAAGTTATGACTGAAGCCTCACCTAAAGCTCTTGAGAAATTAACTGATGGCAACAAAGTTATTTGATCTCTCCAGTGTCTTTTCCTAATCAGTAAAACAGCACTAACCACTCTGAACCATAGCAACAGTTCAGTAACAATTAGGCTACACCATGGGAAGGATGACATTAGACTGCAGGTGACAAAATAAAGCACATTATGGGGAACCAAAAAGTGAATCCACTAAGTGTTCTATAAAGCTGGGTGATAACTAATAGTGACTGTTACTGCTTCTTCTATTTAATTATACAATGTACCAAAGCTTACAAGTCAATGACAAAAGATCATACAAATGAGGATGGCTATTTAGTAGGGTACTAATAAGTAATAGATTTAACCTGTATATTGGCTTCACGGAAAATAATAGTTTTAGAGTAAGGTTTTAAGTATTTAAATTGATGAAAATCTGGACATGGTGGCACAAGCCTGTAATCCCAGCACTCAGGAGGCTGAAGCATAAGGATCATCAAGCATTCAAGACCAGCCTGAACTACACAGTAAGACTATCTCAAAACACACACATTAAAAGAAAAAAAAAAAAAAAAAAAAAAAGAACAGTGTGTACCCTTCCAACATCACAGTGGTAGCTTGGTAGCCCTACCTGGGTCACACAGTAAGGCTGGTGGGCCCCCAAAAAAGAGCTGCACACCCTTAAAAATGCAGACAGTAACACAGAACCTAATTTACATTCACTGGTCATTGGCCATAGCCAGGCAAACAGAGCACTCAAGGTTGGCCACTGCACCTACAGAGTCCACAGTCAGAGTAACCCGCACGCGAGCTCTGTAAGTGCACGGGGCTCGCTACCACACAGAGATGATCCTCACTGGAAAGGAACGGGCTGTTCCTACACGAGAGGAAGAGGCCACACAGAAGGAGAAGTGTAGTGAACCCAGCCTAGGGGACTCCTGCTGAAGGACGGGGTGAATGAGGAACGTGACCAGACGCAGAATGATTGGATGCTGAGGATGAGGCCTCTTGCTAAACTGGTTAACTGAGTTTTTGCTAAAACTGAATTTTACAAGGATAGATCTAGGAGATGGTTTAGGAGCCTGTGTAAAATTTAGTCCAGTAAGGAATCTGTAACTATGGAATGGAAAGTTTTGTGCATTTAAGTATTTCTGATGAGACTGGGTTAATCCAACTAACCTCCCTTTTTCAACATCAGTTTTACCACATGATTTAACAGTCACAAGAATAATATTTCTTCATAGTCACAGGTTCCAGGCATTACAGTATCAAATATTCCAAAGTTCTGTCCACCACAGGTGTAGCTTACTAAAGAATAATCACAGAAGGATGCAGCTTTGGACCATGTTCCTGCAATACCACAACAGAGTCGCTCATATTAAAGTGTCACATGACCCAGCCACAGGGGTGGGGGGGGATTAGACCCATTTCCCAAACAGGCCAGTTTCAATCAACATGACAGTGAGGTTCTGGTGAGGTTCTGTTTTAACTTTTTCCCCTCAGTACTGGGGACTAAACTTGCCCACGCTGTGTCAGAGTTCATCCAACCTCCCCCAACTGCGAAACCCCAATGCTGCAGCCCTTAAGCCAAACGAGACGGTCCTGAACAAAATCTGCTCTGCTGTGTCTCACAGGTTTCACTGAAGGAGCATAAGGAAAGGTCCTTAAGCTTTCTGAAATGTAAGTGGGTGATCACTAAGAAGAAGACAAGTACAATGAGAAATGAAAGAAGCACATCTATTTATCCATTTGAAAATATTTTCTGGGTGTCTCTTAGGTACTACAAACTGCTTTAGGTGCTGGAATAAAATAATGACAAGACAAAACTGCTTACCCTCACAGAGTTTGTATTCTATAAAAGGAGAGGTAATAATAAATAAGCAAATATGTAGTCCAGAAAATACACAGGAGGGAAGAGAGATAAGAGTATGAGGGTGTGTATGCACTAGGAGGGAGGAGAATCGGAAAGATCAAGGAAGACAAGCCTTAAAACAAAGACAGTTTAAAAAAAAAAAGATTTAAGAAAAATCCTAAAGGAGAGAAGAGTTCAGCTTTCTAAATATTAAAATGTAGGTATGTAAGTAACCTCTGTACACAGCCATCCAGACATGGAAATATGGAATTTGAGTTAGAGAAACTAGAATGGTTAAATCAAAGCCATGCATATCAGGCAGTATCAGGCTGCCTTCTCACTTGACAGAGACCAGGAGATCTGGGGAGGTCAGGAAAAGAGACCTTATCAAGATCTAGAGCAGTTCTTGATCAGTGCTTTTAATAAAAAGAATTAACAGGGGCTTTGAAAGAAAATTTTTAAGGGACATTCCCTGGAGGTCTTGGATATCAAATTCTTGACAATAAGTGAGCCTATCCACCAGCCCAGTTTTCTCTCTTGGGAAGCAGAGAAGTAGCAAATGCAGAAGTCACATATACAATGCTTTGCAGAAAGAGCTGTGTAACACTTGAGCTCAAACACAAAGACAGAGAAGTGCAATCCAGGACCTGGCAATTTAAGTTCGCTGGTACAGTGCTTGCCATCAAGCACAAGGCCCTGGGCTCAGTCCTCAGTACCAAAACATTGGGTTTTTTTCTTTTGGTACCAGGGATCGAACTCATGACCTTATGCCTCCCAAGCAGGTGCTTATGCCACTGAGCTATATCCCAGCCCCAAAACAGTTTTAAAATGAAAAAAAGAACAAAAGAGGAATTTGAATTTCTGATAACATCACTAAATACTTAGCATCTCCTCTGCACAGGACTCTTGTTGGTTTTTCTGTTTGCTTTGAGACACTATCTCTCTTGTAATTCAGACTGGCCTCAAGCTCACAATGATCTAGCCGTTTAGCTCAGAGGCACAAATGCCTACTTGGCAAGCGTGAGGTAATAAATCCAATCTCTGGTATGCTCACACAAATACACACACTCACACAACAACCTCACAGTGATCCTCCTGCCTCAGCCTCCCAAATGCTGGGATTACAGCTGTATACCACCAAGACCAGAAAGACACTTGTTTTAAATCAGTTATCTGTAACCTTCTTTAGCTCTAATCCCTTCAAAATTAAAATAAAAAGTAAAAGGTTCTCAAAAAAATAATGGCCAGCTACTCAAAGGCCTTCGGATTCATGACCAGCTTGGGCACCAAAGTGATGTGAGAAGGGAAGAAGGTCTGGGAGGGGAGGGAGAAAGCTGGGGAGGGAGGAGAGGAAAGAGGGAAGAATGGAAATCTAACTGGCATAAAATTTCATACATAATATTTAGTAGTTCACAGAATAGTATTTTTGACCATGATATTTTCACTGTCCTAGTTTCTGTTTTTGTTTTTCTTACCTGTTTAAGAAGAGCCAACACAAACAGTGGGAAAAGCCTCAAAGAGAAAGGAACCATGAGTCCTGGTTGCTGGTTACTGAGGACTGAGGAACGATAAGCTGAGAGAGAGTCGATGACAGCATTCACCAGTGCGTCCCGGGCATCACTCAGACTGGCAGTCACAGACCTATCAACCGCTTTGGGAGGGGACGACAGGGACAAAAGAGAGACAGAAGTTTAGCTGCTCCACTAGTAAGGACAGAAGAGACGATTTTTGAAACTATATTAATGTAGTAGCAGCATAATTGTTTTGAAGACATCTCAACCTTCAGCTAAATTCCATCCATGTTGTATCAAAATACCTTCAATTAAATTATTTACTAACTGCTCCAATCAAAATTTGCATATAGACAAGAAAAATGAGGAATATTGTGAAGCTATTATGGAGACTTTTCTTTAAATCTATAAATACTGCCTGACAGTTATTGTTGTCAAGAACGATGATAATGTTCATGCTATTATCAAAAAAAATATGATTTGAACAAAAAAATAAAAGTAGTGACCTTCATATTTCTTAGTTCACAATGCTCAGGTTTTAACAATTTGTAACACCAAGTGAGGATAGCTCCTTTTCTAGGCTACATGAAAGAAAATTTCAGACATTGGGAAACTATTCCTGTTATAGGCAGATCTAAGTTTGAAGCAAATAGATTCTGAAAGTCTTTCCTGAAGGAAAAAAGAAGAGTCAAACTGATGTTAAACTTTATGAACTGATGTGTGAGTCCAGAAGATGGCGGATTGATAGGTAGCACAATAGAGCCTCTCTGAGAAAAACAACTCAGATGCTAGAATCTAACACCATGGAGAAGACCAGACAAAGGGAGAGGAATTCTCACGACCCAGGAAGAAACTGAGGAAAAATAAAAATAAAAAATAAAAAAAGAAGTGTGGATGGAGGGCTGGAGCTGGGCATGCTCCAGTCACTGTACTGGGCACATCTTAGAATCAGGTGACTCAAGATCCAGCTGAGGGGGTTGGTGAGCTCGAGACCCTTGGCGGGAGGAGATGCTGCAATAGGGAGTGGAAACAGTGAGCTGAGCTGCACGGACTTTGTGGAGTGCTGGGAACTGGATTCCCAAGAGCGAGATGACCAGCTAGACGACATATTGGATTTGGGCAGGACAGGCGTAATCAAAAACTGAGGCAGCGTCAGTTGGTGGCTCCTGGCCCAAAGCAGATTGGGATCTGCTTAAGCTGGGCCATTCCCCTGGTCGGGACCCAACAGCCAGGGACGAGGCTGTCCCGAACCTGTGACATCCGCAGGGCACACACAAATGTACTGAAGACACTCACTGGTTGGGAGGAGAGGGACCAGCCCACATCACCCCTGCATGCACCTCACAGATCAACAACAAACAGGAGAGGGCAGCACTGCCCTAGCCAGTAAGCTGCAGAGGATCTGTAAGCAATACGAAAAGGTCCGGAAACCTCGACCATTCACCTGTCTGAAAGAAACCAGAAACATGACAAGACAGAGAAACAACAGAAAGCCTCCAACCACCGACCCAAGGAAAATAAGCCCAGGAGAGGTAAATACAGAGGAGATTGAGGGCAGCAAACATAAAATCTCACACACAGCCCCATCGGAAATAAAAAAATACTTTCGTGACCTCATCAACAAATTTAAATCTGAAATTCTAACTCAGGTGAAGCCAGATATAAGAAGATTAATAAAAGAAATTCTGGGTACTCCTCAAGAAGACACAAATGGAAGAATGGAGGAACAGCCGGGGGTTTAGCTCAGCGCCGTAAGTGCCTGTTTGGCAAACTTGAGGTCATGCGTTCAATCCCCGGCACCAAAAAAAAAAAAAAGAATGGAGGAACCCAGAGAAAGGAGAGAAGCCTTTGATGAAGAATATGAACAAAATCTAGAATACATGAAACAGGTCCAAAGAGAATATCAGGAAATTAAAAATGCCATTGAAAGCTGGCAAAACTCCTTAACAGAAACTAAAGACAGACTTTCAAAACTTAAAGATAGATTTGCAATGTATGATCACGAAAGGATCTCTTAAAAATAACAAGGAACCAGGAAGTAACAATACAAAGGCTAGAAGACAAGAGGATTTATAACCTAAGAATAAAAAAGGTAAACAAAGATGCAGGGACAAATACAAATGAAATAAAAAGGTTATTCACAGAAATAATTAAAGAAAATTTCCCAAGCATAGGAAACGGAAGTGGTGTTCAAATATATGAGGCATACAGAACTCCAGCCAGCTACAACAAAAACAGATCTATACCCAGACATATAATAATCAGGATCCCGGAAATCCACCACAAGAACAGAATATTAAAAGTGGTCAGAGAAAAGAAACAGATTATCTATAAAGGAAAACTCATCAAAAATCACAGTGGACTTCTTGATGCAAACTATCAAATCAAGAAGAGCTTGGAGCAAAATATTCCAAGCCCTGAAAGAAAATAACCTCCAACCCAGATTGATGTACCCTGCAAAACTGTCTCTCAAAACTAATGGAGAGACAAGATATTTCCACAACAAGGAGGAACTGGGAAGTTTGTGATCACCAATCCAACCCTGCAAAGAATATTGAAGGACATTCTAGAGAGAGAGAAGAAAATCACCAGGATTCCAGGAACAATGGCAGAAAAGCCTCAATGAAAGGGGCAGACAGTGGAATGAAAGAGAAAAGTAACCAATGTCAGAAAAATAGCATAGCAGAGATGAGGCAGAGAAGATTGGCTATATCGCTGTTTTGTCTTGACTGATTTTATTTGAATCTGGCATGCTTGAGAGTGTCAAGTCTGAGAGTAGAGGCAACTACTCTCAAGATGACAAGATTCAATAGGATAGCCATTCTAGTTTGATTATTAACTGCCTTTGAAGTCCTATAATGTCTCCAATATTTGGTTTTTATTAATAGTGCTATGTACTGCTAAGTTTAATTATATTATGCCTGATTATATACACAATTTTACTGAAAATAACAAGAGACATCATAGTAACTACTGTAGATCACCTAGTATTGTGGGTTTATATGTTCTTTTCATTTCGTGTTTCTCTAGGAATTTGTATTGTTGTCTTGTTTTGATTTGTTTTTCCCTTTAATACAGAAAGGCTAGGTATATATGTAGAGACTTATACATGTGCAGAACTTCTAAACAGTTTACGAGAATTGATTATAGTTATTGTTAAAAAAAAGAGAGGAAAAGAAAGTATTCTAAAGGATATAATTGCATGTATGTTTAAGTGTGTAGGATTGATAACCATATTACTAAGTTTTTGTTGGATAGATGAACAAGAACTGATTGCAGTCTCACTGTTTAAATGTCCACTTTGTAGGCTTTACTTCTGTAACCTGAACAATTACTTCTAAGAGGAAAATATGTAATTATCAACTAGTGATTTCTTACTGGTTTTTGTTTTTGTTTTGAAATACTGTATTATTTCTACCCTCTTTCTATTTCTTTTTTCTTTAAATAAAAAAAATCAAAAAAATAAATAAATAAACTCTATGAATCTGAAAAAGCAACAACAAGAACAAGAACCAAAGTCAAGTCAGCAACTATATCAAAGAATAGTAAAGATGTTTGGACCAGGCTGCAACACATGTATGATAGTAAACTGGCTTCGATCTCAAATTCAAACTACTCTAGGTCTAATGATTTTATAATACATGACTGTCTCTTGTTGCACATGTTACAGAACTCACTAAAAATAACATCAGGGACTGGGGATTTAGCCCAGCAGCATAACCATCTGCCTGGCAAGCGTGAGGTTATAAGTTCGATCCCCGGTACCAGAAAAAAAAAACTGTGTCAGCTATAGTGATGCAGGGCTCTAACCCCAATACTGTGGCAGGAAGAGCACCAGCTTGAGCCCTGGGCATCTTAGTGAGACCCTATTTCAAAATAAAAATAAAAAAGGTCTGGGGATATAACACAGTGCAAAGGCCCTGGGTTCAATCCCTACTACTACTACGAATAAAAATAAGGCACTAAAATTACATGCACAGGAGCTGGGCATGGTGGCGGTTTCCTATAATCCCAGCACTCAGGAGGATGAGGGAGGCAGATCGGATCATTGCAAGTTCAAGACCAAGCCTGGGCTAAGTGAGCTTAGGCCAGCCTGAACCAAACAGCAAGACCCTGTCTCAAAAAAAAGACAAAAAAAAAAAAAAAAAGCACAGCTAGCCAAGAAACTACACAAGAAAGGGTGAAGTATGTTACACAGCTATACCTGAATATAGTTTTTTAATGGGAGATGGGGCCTAATAATCCTGTCAACAAATACAAAAGATAAGATTACCTGCAGAGCTTTCCACTGAAATAGTTATAAGCACCCTAACACTGAAAGAAGGTAAAGCTGATTAAAGGAAATGAAATTATGAGACTTCTCCTAATGGCATTACTTGCAAAATACTTACAAGTGAAAACAACTCTTACCCATATTGGCCAATAACCCTGAAATTGCTTGAACATCAGCTCCAAGAAAGACTTCATTCAGAGTCGAAACCACTGGCAAACACAAAGTATGTACCCGAATTCTTCTTTCACCTTTGGAAACAACACATGATAGTAAGGGACAATAATAAATAAATAAATAATAAAAAATCTTCCTTCCTGGTGCTGGGACTGAAACCAAACAAGATAATACTACAGACTTTAAAAATTACATTCATACCAAAAACAAAACTAAACACTACAAGAACAAAAGAGTCAGAGCAGCTAGAACTTTTTTTCCTCCAGGACTGGGGACTGAACCCAAGACCTTCATCCTCAATACATTCACTGCTCTTTTTTATTTATTATTTTGAGACAAGGTCTTGTTAAGTCACTAACTTGCCAAAGCTGGGTTTGAACTTGTGATTCTTCTTCCTTAGCCTCCCCAAGTGCTGAAATTACAGGTATGTGCCACCATGCCTGGCTTGGAACTCTTATACAATGCTGATGGGAATGCAAAACGTTATAATATTTTGAAAAACAAGCTGGCAAGTGGTTATAAAATCAAACATATAATTCAGCAATTCCTCTCCTAGACAGAACGCAAGGATGAATTTCAAGTATATTATGCTAAGTAGAATAAGCCAAATTCAAAAAGCTATAAACTACACTTTGAACATCTATAATCTGAAAATCCAAAATCTGAAATGTTTCAAAACCTATACATTTTGAGTATAGGTTGATATGACAACACAAGTAGATAATTTTATAGTTTACATCATGTGATGAGCAATAATCAACATGAAGGCAGACTAAACATTGTATAAAATAACCTTTAGGCAGGCTAGGGATGTGGCCTAGCATGAGCAGGCCCTGGATTCAAGCACCACTAATATAAGAAAAATTTAAGAAAAAATAATAACCTTCAGAAGGTATATAAAACATATACAAATTTTGTGTTCAGATATGGATACCTTCCCCAAGATATTTCATTATGAACATGCAAATAATTCAAACATTGAAAAAAATTCAAAGTCCAAAAGACTTCTAGTCGCAAATATTTCAGATAAAGGATAAGCAATCTTTACATGATTCCATTTCTATGACAGCTCCACAACAAAATTACAGGGTCAGAAAACAGATCAGTAGCTGGGTAGGATATACATGAACTCCTGAGGCAGGAAGATCACAAGTTTGAGCCCAGCCTGGGCTCAGTGACTCAGTAACTGGGCTTTAGTGACTCAGTAAGTAAGACCCTGTCACAAAAATGAAAAAGGGCTGCAGATGCAGGTCAATGCACAAGGCCCTGGGCTCAATCTCCAATACCATGAAAAGAAAAGAAAAATAAATGAGTAGTTACCTGTGGCTGGGAAGGGGAGAGAAGCTTACTACAAAAAACAAGTACAAATGTTCAAGTGAAGAAACACTGTAATGTCTTCACTATGATGACTGTTAAATGACTTTCATAAGTTTTGTCAAAACTTATGTAGTTTAAAAAAAATGATGTAGTTTTACATTAAAAATGGTACATTCAGTTGGGTATCCACCACAGGGGTAGATTATGCACTTTGCATATATAAAGCCTGGATTTGACTTTGGCATCATTTAAAAAAAAAATCGCACATATTGAATATAAATTGTTTAAATGTAAGTAAAACTAAAACTGTATAAAAATCATCTTTTCTATTTAACACACTGTATTAATTATAATCATACAAAAACAGGATTTTCCTAAGATTACAGGCTTTTATCAAAATGCCTATTTTTATTGATTTTGGACAGGCACAGCACAGAAACAATCCCAAAACTTTTGTCCCTTTCTACTGCTAAGGATCAAACCCAGGGCCTCACACATTCTAGGAACGAAGTAAAATTTAGAGACTCACATGTGCTAGGCCAGTGTTACCCATAGGCTACACCCTGGCCTTCCTATTTTGAGACAAAAACCCAAGATGGATTTGAATTTGTAGTCCTGCTGCCTCACCCTCCTAAGGAGCCATGTCTCTATACCTACCTATTATGTAATAGGTAGGTATAGAGACATGCATTACTGCACCTGCCTGGCCAAAACAGTTTCTAAAGGTGGTAGAACAGACCAGAGGGCAGGAGTGGTAAATCTTTAAAATAAAAAAGCAAATTTAACATGCCTTTGTATTACCCTAGGATAATAAATTCTAAAAGGACTAGGGACAAGCTGCATCTTTAAAGGAGGGTACCATTCTTCCAGAATGCGCTCCTGCAAAGCTTCAGTGTCCTCCCTGAGAGGGTCAGGGCCACCAGCCGCTTGGCGGTAAAAGAGCAATCCTGACACTTCCTGCTGCTGCTTCGCTCTTCTCCTAAACTAGCATCACCCCATGGCACACCACTGCTGCACTCCTTTAACCCCGCTGCTCTCTGACTTGCCTGACAGAAGCAAGCTCTAGAAAGAAAGGCTGCTGTTAGCAGAGCTCCTGACATCTGATGTACAGCAGGCACATCTGTGAATGAATAAATCAGACGGCTTAGGAAAACAAGGGCAGTCCTCTCTACTTTACCGAGAACAACAACAAAGCTCTTCTGATTAGGATTACTTTTTTCATTTATTAGAAATCAGAAATTCCCTCCAAAGAAAAGTCTGTCATAGCCATGAAACACAGTTCCACATAGTTCACTATAACACTGTGATTAGAATATTGTATTGTACACTTAAAAATTTAAGAAGGTAGATCTATCTTCTATTTTTTACACAATAAAAACTTACCTTTGCTTGATGTATATAAGAGTGCTGACTGAAAAGAAACCAACTGAGTGTCAGTAAGACTTTCCTCCACTGACATCTGTACTGCATAACCAGCATCTGGGTTGACATTGGGCAGAGACAATAAGTCTGTTGACCGAACAAAGAAATTCCCATGGAAAGTATGAATGGAAAGACCTAAAAGAAAAAAAATTATCAAAGTGGTTTTTCTGTACCTCCATATGGATATTCTTATTTTGTTTTTGTCACTTATCAGACAGTAAAAATGTTTAACTAATACACAGCAAAGTGGTTGGAGTAACCATAATGATAGAGTGAAAATGTCTGTCATGCCTACACACATACATATATTCACCTCTACGAATAAATTATCTTTAGAAAAGCAGCAGATGCATGCATTGCTTGTGAAATAAAAGCCAACTTTAAAACAATAATGAGTGGCCAAAGATATAGCTCTGTAGCACAGTGCCTGCCTGGCAAACGCGAGGTTGTGGGTTTGATTCCCAGTACAAAAAGAAAAAAAAAAAAAGAAATGACAAAGAAGTGTATAAGTCTGTATATACAAAAAATAGTTCACCAAGATGTAGTTCTTAAAAAATTTTATGGAGTAGGGAGGAGAGGTTGAAAGGAGGGTAGAGGAAAGGGAGAAAAACATTTTTAAACTGGGCATGATGGTGCATACCTATAATCCCAGCACTTGGAAGGGTGAGGCACGAGGCTCAAGACCAGTCTAGCTAGACCAACCCAGACCAGCCTAGCTACAAAACCCAGTCTCAAAAAAAAAAAAAAATCTTTTTAAAGCCAGATTCAGTGGTGCTTGCCTGTAATCCCAGCTATTTGGGAGGCTAAGGCAGAAGAATCACAAGTTTGAGGACAACCTGGACAACTCAGTGAGAACCTATTTCAAAACAAAAAAAGGGCTGGGGACGTAAACTCAGTGTTATAGTGCTAGCCTTTGTGTCAAAACAGAAAAACAAATTGTAATAAAAAAAGAAAAGTATAAACACTGAAAAACTTTTAGAATAAAGAATTCAGCAAGGTTGAATTATTACAGGGATGGATAAAACAAAACTTTGTTGGCACATAATGTGACCAGTAATTTTCAAAATACAACGCGTTAGTGGATCTTTATCTTTTTTCTCCTACATATTTTATAAAACTTCTCCACCTGAAAAAGTAATTGCCTCATACCCCCCTCATAAAGTAAAGGTACTGCCATACATACACAAAAAAGCAGAAGACTGGAGATGTAGCTCAATAGTAGAGCATTTTCTCAGCATGTATAAAGTCCAAAATATAGAGTTCAATCCCCAGTACTACCCCCACCACCACCAAATTCACAGACTGATAATGCAGAGAAATGAATAACCAAGAATAAAAACACAAATTAAAACATCTCGCAGCCAGCAGTGGCCATGTCAGGCTGGGAAAGGAAACAAGAAGTCAATCTGTACTTCCCATTAGTCAGCAGCCACCATGCAGGGCAAAGAGAAACAAGAAGCCAATCTGCCCTTCTCATGAGCCAGCTGCAGCCATGCCGGGCTGGGTAGAGAAACAAGAAGCCAATTTGCTCTTCCCGTGAGCCAGCCTGTACGCGGGCTGGGAGACAAGAAGACCCCCCACACAATAAGCAACCAGCTGATTCAGAAGATCACAAACTGAATTGATAGCAACTGAGGTACAAAAATAAATTAATGGGGGCCAGGGACATAGCTCAGTGACACAAGTGCCTGCCTGGCAAAGTGCAAGGTCATGAGTTCAATCTCTGATACCTAAATAAATAAATAAATTAAATGAAATGAAATGAAATAAAATAAAATAACTTAATGCTTATATTGTTTGACTTTGCAGGCCTAAAGCTGGTAGTCTGGGCATCTAATGATATGCAATATAACATCTATGGATTTCCTTCTGTCGTTTTTGAAATCCAATATTGTTCACACTGTTGTTTTGTTCTGTTTTATTGTTTTCTCTTCTTCAATATTCTGTTTTCATTGGTTTTATTCTCTTCTGTTTTGTTTGATTTTATTATGTCTGATGGTATGAGCAGCAATTTTGAAGATAGCAAGAGGCATTATGGTAGCCACTGTTATTTCCTGTTTTCCTGAAGTCCAGTATTACTTTTGCTGTTTTGCTTTGATTGGCTTTATTCTGTTTTATTTTGCTTTGGTTTCATTTTCTTTAAAATCACAAAAAAAAAAAAAAAAACTCCCAGTCTCCAACTCTGGAGATGGATATCGGCTACAAAACAACGAAAATGTATTCAATACCAATGAACTGTACAAATAAAAATGTGAAGGGGCTAAGGGTGTAAGTTCAAGGGTTCAGTGTTTTGCCTAGCATGTGTCAGGTCCTGGGTTTCATACCTAGCATTCATAAAAAAAATTGTTTAAAATTAGATTAAAATGGTAATTTAACAACAAAAAAAATTTTTTTAGACAAGGTTATCATGATGTAGTTTAGACTGACCTCAAACTCCCAGCAATCTTCCTGCCTTAGACTCCAGAGTGCTGGGATTCCAGGCACATGTTACCGTGCCTGATTTAAAGGTACTTTAAAAATGGTAAATTTTATAATATGTGTATTTACCACCTTTAAAAAAAATATAATCCCAGCACTCAGGAGACTGAAGTGGGAGGATTGTCACAAGTTCAAGGTCAGCCTAGACCACTTAGCGAGTTCAGGACCAGCCTGAACTACATGGTGAGACCCTGTCTCAGAATACCAAATCAGGGCTGGGGATGTAGCTCAGTGGTGCAGCCTGGCAAGGGTGAGAGTCTTAGTTCAATTCCTGGTACAAAAGAAAAGAAAAGAAAAGAGAAGAGAAGAGAAGAGAAGAGAAGAGAAGAGAAGAGAAGAGAAGAGAAGAGAA
>PVLA01014835.1:0-28411 GCA_004027455.1 Hydrochoerus hydrochaeris
CCATGAAAGCATGAAAGTTTTGCAGGAATAGATTTTAGTCAGTACGTTCAAATCATGATCTTATTCAGTACTTAATAATTAGACCACAAACTACTTAGCCGCTACAGTATATTTATTTCTAACAGAGTTTGGTGATACCACTTTCACAGTGTTCTTTCAAGATTAAATGAGATAAGAAATGTGAAACCATATAGTGATTTTCTCTCCTTTCAGTGTTTTTAGAAGAAGAGAAAACATACTGTTAAAATTTCTGAACTCTACCACCATTAACTAATGCTTCTCAATATTTTTATATCTGCAGATATAATTTTTATAATTTAAAATAATAAAATAAAAATCATTTTAAAATTAAGAAAAAATCCCTTGTGCTTGGGAGGCTGAGGCAGGAGAATCACAAGTCCAAGCCTGGCTTGGACAACTTAGAGACTTAGGGAGACCCTGTCTCAAAATAAGATAATTTTTAAAAAAACACAATAGGTTTAAACTCGAGCCACATGCAAACCAAAGTAGAGCCCATCTGGTGGGGACACGGGTTCAGGGACATGCCAGAACGAGGTGTAACAAGGGTGAGGGTCATGGTTCCATATGCAGTGATTCCCAAAACTTTGTGTCCCCTGTGCCACCAGGCCCGGAAGTGAGCTAGAGAGGTGACCAGGTCATGATGGTGCTGACCTCCTCGGTGTGACAGCCAGTGATGGAAACAGGAGCTGGGGCCAGCCGGAGGAAGTGGGTCACAGGGGAGGTGGCCTCGGGGACACTGTCCGGTCCTCAGTTCCTTCTTGTCCCCTCTCTCTGCCTCCTGGTCACTCAGAGGTGAGCAGCTGTCCTCCGCCATACCGGTTTGGCCTCAGCACTGGTTACCATGGACCGAATTGCCAGAACCCAAGGCCAAGGGGGGCAGGCAGGCCACTCCGAGTAGGTGTGGAACATTCTAGAATGCAGAGCCCCGGCTGGAGGGGGTCAGAAATGCTGGCCAGGCCCAGGCTGTGGACTCGTGGGCCACAGATGTGGTGGCTCATGCGTCAGAGGCCTTCTGGACCCTGTCGGTGAGCGCAGGGGTCCTGCTGCAGGGTGACAGAGACGGGACAGCCCAGGACACCTGATGGTGGACACGGGCAGTTGCTATTAATAACTTGGATTTGTCAGTCCCCGGGCGTTGGGTGACGCTTGTATAAAGCCAGGCATGCCAGCCCCAGGTGGCTCCTTCAGCCCCTGAGACCTTTAACCCCCCCCTGTTGTGAGACAAAAAGAAAAGTAAGTACCCAAACCATTTCCCCTCCCTGCCCCTCCTCCTGGCCACCTTGGTCACACGGCAGACAGTGTGGACATCACAGGCCGAGGGAAACACAGAACCCCAGGAGGCCACCAGTTGTCCCAGGTGTGGCCTTCAGGACAGCTCAGGACTGACCCAGACTGGGAAAGATGGTGGGCAGAGGAGAAGGAGGCTGAGGCAGGACAGTCTGGGCACAGGACCGGACCTTCCTTCTTGCTGTCCTTATTCTAGGAGATGGAGCCAGGGACCCCTGGGACCAGGCCAGGGGACCCCAAGAATGTACGTGTGTCTTGCCGTGGGGAGGGTGAGTGACTGGGGTTCCTCCCATCTTGCTGCTCCCAGCCCAGCCCCATTTTATTTTATCTTTGCAGTGCTGGGGATTGAAGCCCAGGCCTCCCCATCGGCGGCCTCCCCATCAGCGGCCTCCCCAGCCCTTTTGATTTTTCATAGATTCTCCTCAAGTTGCCCAGGTAGGTTTGAATCTGAGATCCTCCTGCCTCAGCCTCCCACCACGCCCAGCTTGAAGGCATTTTGAGGGAGCCCCATGGGTGTCAATGGACCCCGAGGTGCCCTTTCTCCTCCCCTGGCCCTGGCTGTCCCCAAGCCAGCCTCAGTGACCCCCCCTTAGCAGCCCGAGTGGCCCCCATGGGGCCCTGGGGTAGGGGTGGCAGTGGCTGTGTAAGTGCTGATTAAGGGACCAGCTGAGTTCCACTTGATGTGGGTGACAGGTGTGGCCTCTGTCCTCTGCTGATCAGGTGGGTGGGTGTCAGTGCCCCCCTCTCCGTGGCTCTTAGACTTTGGGGGGAAGGCTGCATTCTGCTGGGGAGACCATCCAGGGGCCAGGTGACCCAGTGGGGGAGCCGGGAGGACAGGGGACATTTGTCCTGGACGGGAGGTCATTGGGGCATCCATCTGTCCTTCCCGGGAGGTGCTCGGGTGGGGTGAGATGTCCCAGCAGGGAGTGGGGTACAGATCAGCTTCCTGATTGGGGAAGCCACTGGGGACCCCATTCCCCCCTGGATCCCCCTGCGCCCCCGGGAATCTGGGGACAGCATCCTGTGACCGCCCCCCCCAGGCCTCTGCTCCTAGTGCCCCTCCCCTATCTCCCAGGGGAGCACACGAGGTCGCCTCCAAGCTTCCTGGCTGGACAGGTGTCCTTTGTCCTCCTATGCTGGGTTCCCTGTGACCATGAGGCCCTGCAGGGATGGAGGAGGGAGTCTCCAGGCAGGGGGACCTGCGACATGGCCAGGCCTGGCCCCACCAAGGTCTGGGGGCTGGGGACACCTTGGTCCACAAAAGCATCAGCCACCAGGGCTCAGGGCATCCTGTGCTGGGTCCCTCGGGTGCAGGGACGGGTTGGAGCCCATCTGTTGTCCTCAGCTCAGGCTCCCCGAGCGCTGGGCACACTGGGGCCGGGCGTGCTTCGGGTATCCAGGCAGGGGCCGAGCAGAAGCCCCGTCTCTGCCGGCTCCACACCAGAGCTCTTGGGGTGACTACAAATGTCCCCCTGGGGCAGAGCCAGGTGGGAACACTCACCCAAGACTGGGCTTGGCCTTGAAGGTCCCTGGAATCTCCATTCAACTGCCTGGTGTCCCCAGAGAAAGATCTGACTGACATGTGACCAAGCATTTTAGGCTCAGGATATCTTTAGATTATTATTATTGTTGTTGTTGTTATTATTAATTTTGGGGGGACAGGGTCTCACTATGTAGCCCAAGCTAGCTCTGAACTCACAGCGATCCTCCTGCCTCAGCCTTCCCAAATGCTGTCTTACAGGCCTCATATGCAGCAGGTTGCCCTATTGCTAATGTGCTTGTTCTTTGTAACAAAATTTTTTTTTAGGGGGAGGGGATTTGAGGCAGGGTCTCACCGTGTAGCTCAGGCTGGCCTTGAACTTCTTGCAGAGATCCTCCTGCCTCAGCCTCCCCAGTGCTGGGATGACAGAAACGCGCCACCACGTCTGGCTTTTTAAGTTTTGAAAACACACCTAAATTAAAATGAACAATTTTGACCGTGTCTAAGCACCCGGCTTGGTGGCATCGAGCACATCCCACAGCTGCATGCGGGTCCCACCGTCCACCTCTGGGACTTCCCTGTCCCCTCCCCCGCCTGGCACCACTGTCCCTCCTTCTGCGGCTCTGATGACTCTGGGGCGCGAACCCCTGTGTGTGGTGGAAGCAGGGGCCGGGTTGTCTTTCTTCTCTTTTCTGCCACTGTGGACTGGACCTGAGGGCACCCGGATGCCGCACTGCGCCCCCTGCCCATTCTATTTTGTTATTGTGAGGCAGGGTCTTGCTAAACAGCCCAGGCTGCTCCGAGCAGAGACCCTCCTGCCTCAGCCTCCCAAGAAGGCTGGGATTATACCTGTGGGCCAATCATTCCTGTTTTTTCTTTTTTTTTTTTTAACAATAAAGCCCAGGATGCCTGACTGGCCAAGCCATGCCCTGGCTGCCCGAGAGCCACGTCTCCCTTGTCCCTGTCCCAACCTGGACTATTCTGACCACAGTGACAAGCACATTTTCCTGACACTCTACACGCCTGTGGGAAAGGCCATGGCTTGGCAAGGCCTCCAGGCCCTCTGCCCTCCAGGCTCCTGCCTGTCCCCTTCTTCGCTTAGCCATTTGGAATTGTAAAGCCAGTGGTCGGGAAGGGAAGACACCTCGGTTGTACCCTGATTTCCAACCTTCAGCACCACAAAAGAATAAATAGCTAAATAGTAAAAAATATGGAATGGTGGGAGGCTGAGGCAGGAGGATCACTGTGAGTTCAAGACCAGCCTGAGCTATGAAGTGAGCTCAGGGCCTGCCTGGACTGCACAGCGAGACTCTGTCTCAAAAACAGCTCTTGGCTTTTGGGGTACACAAACACACACAGGCTGTGGTTAGCTGACCTGCGTGGAACCCCCTTATCTGTGGTTAAATACCCCAGGGTTTCAGCTACCTGAAGTCAGCCACAGCCTGAGGTAATTAAATGGAAAATCCTTCCAAGTACTAATTCATAAATTCTAAATAACTTCATTATAGCACACCACTGAACTCCTCTATTCTTTTTTTTGGGGGGGTACCAGGGATCGAACTCACAACCTTGCGCTTGCCAGGCAGACACTTATGCCACTGAGCTACATCCCCAGCCCCTTGAATTCCTCTATCATTAGGTTCTTCCCTCCCCTGATTGTTCCTCTGGGATGGAGCCAGGACCTCCCCACCCTGCTCTGACCCCAGCCTAGTTAGTTTTGGTTTTGAGGCAGGTGGCCATGGGGTGTCACCCTCTGATCAAGGGGCGCCCTACCCAGCTACCCCAATCCTGGATCCACCAGACCCTTCAGTTCACTTTGGGCAAAAAGAACAGCTGGGTGTGGCAGGATATGTCTATCACTGCCGTATTCTGGGAGGCTGAGGCAGGCAGGTCTCAAGTTCCAGTCCAGCGTGGGTAATTGAGCAGCACTCCATCTCAAAATAAAAAACAAAACATGCCAAGGCCCTGGGTTCCATTCTCAGTACTAGGAAGGAAGAAAAAAGAAGAAGAATGGAATCTGGGAGACCCAGGTTCAAATCCCAGCTCCACCAAACTAATCTGAGCCTCAGTTTTCCACTGTGTGAATGGGCAGGAATAATAACATGTCACCTAGAGAGTGGGGGGAACTCCTGGAGATGTGAGTTCAGTTCCTGGACAGAAGGGCGCCCTCTATGAGGATTTTGGTATTTGTTTGTTTGTTTGTTTGAGACAGGGTCTCACATATGGTGCAGCCCAGGCTGGCCTGGAACACACTGCGATTCTCCTGCCTCAGCCTCCCGAGTACTGGGGTTACAGACATACATCACCATGCCAAGCTTTTTACGGGTACTGGGGACAAGGAAGATTCTGGAAAATCCTATTATAGGAGCATCAGCCTTAGTCACAGGGCAGGATTCAACCCCAGGAAGGGACAGCCTGGCTCTGGGCCTGGCTGTGGGTTGAAACCTTGCAGGAAATTTGTCATTTTGGGAAACTGAGGCCAGACAATCCCAGGCAGAGTTCCAAACGGGCTGAGGTCGGAAGTGACCAGGCCACTCGGTGCCACCCCCAGAGGCCACCAGAGGCCCAGAGAGGAGACAGGAGGGTCCTCGGAGCTCCCGAACAGAATATGCCAGATAGAGAGGGTTTATAAAAACAAGACGGAGTTTATTCCTTAAGACACAGCGAGGTCACAAAGGCGTCTGGGATCCCAGCGCCCCTGAGGGAGCGCCCTGTCCGCGCAGACGTCCCTAAGGGGATGCAGTCACACAGTGGCCAGGAGCGGGCATCCTGGGGCTGGAACCCCACTAGGTCCCTGGGGCCTGGCAGGGCGGTTGGGCGCCCAGCAGTCTGAAAATGTCACCCAGCACCTGCAGGAAGAGCTCCTCACGGGGCCGCGTGCCGTCCAGCTGCACTGCAGTCAGAGAGCTTCAGTCAGCTGCCGGCACAGGACAGTGTTGGGGGCCAGCAAGAGAGATTTCGGGGACCATCAGGCATGGTGTACACAACTGTCAGCCCAGCACTCAGGAGGCTGAGGCAGGAGGCATGAGTTTGAGACCAGCCTCGGGGAGGCTGAGGCAGGAGGATTGCCATGAGTTTGAGACCAGCCTCGGGGAGGCTGAGGCAGGAGGATTGCCATGAGTTTGAGGCCAGCCTGGGCTACAAAGATTGTCTCCAAAAAAAAAAAAGTCAAATGAAATGAGACTGCTAGGGACACTGAGAGAGGGACCTCCAGATTGCCTCCCATGGACCTGAGGAGAAAATGTAACTCCCAACCTGCTAGGTGCCGGATATACCGAGCTCATGTTCCCCAAAATTTGGAAGAAGAATTCTCAGAACAGGGTTAAGAGCAGGAAAATTTCTGGAGAGAGACAGCTCCTAAGAGACAGGAGAGGACTCGAAAGTGGGTTGTCACAGAGCTTGCTTCCCTGGGAGTTTTACAGGGCAAAATCACAAGGTGGGTACCATGTGGGTCAATCTATAATCAGTCAGTAAGATTGCTGCTCAGCTGACCTTGATCCAGTAGGGCAGGGGGCACAGAGCCAGGGCGTATGGGTAATGTTGTCAACCTGGGCCGACAGTCTGGACTCAGCCTTGCCTTTATTTTAGTTTTTGTTCCAGGCTGGCCTGGAACACACAGTGATCCTCCTGCTTCAGCCTCCCGAGTGCCCGGATGACAGGCCTGAGCCACCACACCTGGCAGGTCATCGTGTACTCCAGACGCACCTCCAGCCACAGCGCTGCTGTGTCCTGGGGATCTTCCCACCTAACCCCGGGGATGCGGAAGTGGGGGACAGGCGGGGTCCACACTGGCCGCCTCCATCTCCCACATGGGCCACACGTGGCTGTGGAAGAGCCCAGGGTACTGGAGATCGGGCAGCTGTGTCTGCTGCAGAGGGAGACACAGGGCAGGAATGACCCACAGCCTCGGGCCCCAGGGTGGGCCCACCGGGTCACAGCCAGGGAGGACCCTGGGGCCGGGGCCCTGGCTGCCACCCACCTTCTCTGCCTCTTGCACCCCTGGTGGGGTGATCAGGAAGTAGCAGCGGCTGTATAAGTCCAGCAGGGGTTTGGCAGGGTTGGACGGCACGGTTGGCACCCGGGACTGTCCAGGTGACCTGAGCCAGCTCATTTGAGGCTCAAGGCAGGGACCCCTGAGAATAGTCATTTTTCTCCCTTATTTATTTTTTGGAGGTGCTGAGGACTGAACCCAGGACCTTTGCACAGAGCTCCACTCTTAGCCCTTTTTATTTTTTAATATTGAGACAGGGTCTCCCTAAGTCATGAATTTGCTCAGGGTGGGCTGGAACTCAGGACCCTCCTGCCTCAGCCTCCCAGACTACTGGGATGACATGAAACACCCAGTTTGGTTCCTCCAAGGCAGACGGGCACAGAGAGGTACTCTGTCTCACTCCGGGTCACACAGCAGATCCAAAGGTCCAGCCTGGGTTCTGGAAAGATCCCTAGGCCTCCTGTTGCTTTTCCCCTGGGTCGTGGCCGGTGTGGCCCGGGAAGGGCGGGTCGCAGCGCTCACCGGTAGCTGTAGAGCAGGAAGCCATCCAGGAACAGGACGTGGGTGTCCGGGGGGCATCGGGCTGGAGGCAGACGCCATGGGCATGCTGAAACAGAGGAGCCCGAGCCGGGGTCTCAGTGCTCCCCTCTGTGGCCCCACTCACCCTCTTCTGGGTGTCCAAGAGGGGGTTCTTGGGCTGGGGGACCCTACATCTGCTGCCCCTGCTCCCAGGTCCCTGGGTGGCCTTGAGATTCTCACTCCCCACCCTGCAGAAACAGCCATAAGATCCAGGCAGGAGGGCACACGCCTGTCGTGCCAGCACCCCGGGAGGCTGAGGCAGGAGGATCTCAAGGTCAAGCCTCGCCTGGGTAACTGAGTGACTCAGTGGGCTCTTGTCTCCAAATAAAGACTAAAACAAGGATTAGGGCTGTAGCGTGGAGTGAAGGTTCTGGGTTCGATTCTTAGTTCTGAAAAAAAAAAACTTATTCAGAGCAGGCAGATAAACCCACTTTGAAGAGGATGCAGCTGGTGCCACCTTGAAGAAATCGTCCTGATGGATCATGCAGCGGTTGGGCAGGGCCTTGTGGAGGCTGTAGGTCGGGGTGGTCTGCCTGCCGCTGGTCACACTGCAGAGACAGCAGACACGGAGCCGTGGGCACTGGGAGGAGGGCTGGGGAGGGAGGGTAGGAGCCCAGAGGCCCAGGGCTGGAGAGGGCAGGGGGGTATCTGCCACAGAGAAGCTAGGCGTCCCCTCCAGCCCTGAGCGATGAAATCAGCTTCAGACGTGATGTCCAACCTCACTCGGAACCAAAAGACACCAAGAAAATGGAACCGAGCAAACCAAACCCAGATGGATATGGTAGCTGACGTTAGCCTGTGATCCCAGCACTCTGGGAGGCTGAGGCAGGAGGATCACCTTGGGTTTGAGGCCAGTCTGTGCTACATAGTGAGTTCAAGGCCAGCCTGGACTACATAGTTAGACGTGTGTTTAAAAAAAAAAAGAAAAAGAAAAACCAAACAATTTAGCAAATCCCCACCATTAATTCTGGGTGTCACAGAGCCTTATCTGCTTAGGCAGAAGGGTGTTCTGGAGACCCTGTCCCCTGGGTCCAGGTGTCTGTCCCTGGGTCCTACAAGGCTGGCCCAAAGTCCTACAGGAACTGTCTGACCTTAATTTCCGGATTCCTTTTCTGTTTCCTTTTGGGTGGCCCTGGGAATTGAACCCAGAGCCTCCCCATGGAGCTACGCTTCCATCCTGCTTGTATTTTATTTTGAGACAGGCTCTAGGTTTCCCAGGCTGGGCTCAGATTCGTGACCCTCCTGCCTCAGCCTCCTGGGGTGCAGGGATGACCCCACATGGGCCACACACCCCGCCCCCGCTGCCCTGCTCTCATTTTTGGTAAAATCAAGGGAGAACTCTGACCTCAGATGCTGGGCGCCCCTGGGTTCCTTCCTGGGCCTCCCTGCTCGCCCTGGCCCTGTGTACTCACCCTCCGATGCCCACGAGGAGCTTCATATCCTTGGGGGGCACGCTGGGCTGTGGCTGTCTCCTGGGGTCAGGCACCTCCTCTCCCCTCCCCCTTCCCTCCCCCTGCCTCCTCCTACTCCTCGCTCAGGGCCAGAGAAACAGGATTCTCGCCATGCATTTTCCACCTCTAAAAATACTAGCTACCGTGTATCGCCAGCCTGAACCTGACATTTGCTCTGATCCTGGTCACACCAAGAGAAGGGACGTCAGCCCAGCTGGCCCTGCTGCTGGCAACTGCCTTTTCCCCAAGTTGGCTTTGCTGCAGCACCCAGGGCTGGCCAGAAAATCTTAGCGGGACCCCAGGGGCCTAGGGCGGGCCTGCTTAATCGGGGTCAGCCCAGGGGTGGCCTGGTAGCTGCTGATTCCCGTAATGTTGGCAAAGGAGAAAAAAAAATAGTTCGATGTGTATTAAAGTGTTCAAATGGAGCAGAGTGTGGTGGTGCCCACCTGTCATCTCAGCACTCTGGGAGGCTGAGGCAGATGGCTTCCAAGTTCTGGTAACTTAGCAACTTGGCGAGATCGCATCTCAAAATAATATAACATAGAAAAGGGCCGGGGCTATAGGTCAGTGCTAAGGCCCTGGGGTCAATCCCCAGTGTAGCAATTAAAAAAATAAAAAGGCTCAGGCTGGCTTTGGGCTGGGGGTGGGCAGGAGGGTCCAGTTAGCCTTCCAGGGTGATCGGACGCTGAGGCTGTGCGGCAGACATGGGGAATCACCCACAGAGGCCAGGGACAGGACCAAATGCTTCATTAGCAAGCGGACTACACCCCACCGTGGTGTCGGCAGCTTGTGTGGGAGTGGGAGCTGCACTCTGGGTGGTGAGAGAGGAGGTGACACATTGCTGTAGTTTGGGGGACTTTGGAAGAGCCCCTGAAACCCATGTCTTGAAGGTGTGGCCTGCAGCTGGGTGCTATTGGGAGGTGATGGGTACTTTAAGAGGCGGGGTCTAATGCAAGGAAGTGAGGTCATTGGGGGGCATGGCCTCTAGAGAGCTGCTGGACCTGCTCAAACCATGAGCCAGAATAAACTTCTCCTCTCTGTAAACTGATCAGCGCTAGCATTTGTTACAGTCCCAGCACGCTTACTAACCTTCATCTCGGCCTCTTTTTTTTCTCCTCTTTTTTGCAGGACTGGGGATTAAACAGCATCTGCTGACCCCTGGGGCACAAAAGGGTGACCCTTCTTCCCTCAGTGACAGTGTGTCTGACTCGGCCTCACCAGGCTGAGTCCTGGTGCAGGGTTGCTTCCTTGCGGGGCTCTGGGAGAACCCAGGTCCCATCCTACGGCCCCTGCCCGTGGTCTCAGCCCCTCATCTGCAGAGCCAGGGTCAGGGCATGTTTCTGACCCCCCCTTTTTTTTTGCTACTGGGACTTGAGCTCAGAACCTTGTGCTTGCCAGGCAGGCGCTGTGCCACTGAGCTGTACCCCTGGCCTCTCTGATCCTTCTGCTACTGTCATATCTCTTCTGCCAAGACCAGACTGGTTCTCTGCTCTTTAAAATTCAAGAGATATAAAGTCACCATAATCTATAGTTTGTGCGTTGGTGTGTGTGTGTGCGCATGTGTGTGTGTGTGTGTGTGTGTGTGTGTGTGTGGCACTGGGGATGGAACCCAGAGCCTTTTTACTGAGATGCACCCCCAACCCTTTATTTTTATTTCGAGACAGGGTCTCAGAGAGTCATTCAGTTGCCCTGACTGGGCTTAGACTTGAGATCCTCCTGCCTCAGCCTCCTGTGTGCTGGGATGACAGCCTGGGTTGCACCTGGTCTGGCTTCCAGAGCTGCATCTGGGACTTTTCTGTGGTTGGAAGCCCCAGGGCGGGGCCATTCATCACAGTAGAGAGTAAAACCCTGCCTGGCTCCCGGCCTCCAGGGCCCCAGCTCTGCTCACCTGGGCTCCTATATGGCTCTCCTGGCCCTCCGGTCACTCCTGCCGCTGCCTGGGCTCTGCACTGGTCGTAGATGAGGGAGATTTGTGAAAGCCCAGGTCAGCTGTGCGCCCTTCTCTGCTCTGAGTCCTCCCTGTCCCCTCCTCCTTTGCATTAAAAGAAACCTAATGTCTCCATCTTCCCTACCCTGGAGGCCTCCCTGAATCCCATGCCCCTGACAGCATTCTCTGTGGTCAAGATGGTTGCAGTGGCTCCGTAATTGCTCCAGATCTTCCAATTGGAGGAGACAGAAAACCTCTCATGAATTCAAGGCAGCGGTATGTGTGGCCAGCACTGCCTCTGCCCCAGATCTTTCTGAGCCTCAGTTACCCTGTTTGGCAGCTGGGCAGGTTGACTGAGTCTGTGACCTGAGTTTTATCAGATGCAGGAAAACCCACTCCTGGGCCCCACCTCTGGCACAGTTTGGGGGAGCTTCAGTGACAGAGAGGCCTACTGGTGGGGCTTGGCAGGAAAGTCCTGGAGGCCCTGGGTCCCCAGGAGGCTGCAGCAGGGACCCCAGCACCCCAGCTTTAAACACTGGCCATGGTGTCACACAGCATGGGCCCCACAACGCTCAGCGTGGTCTTCACAGTTTAGGTCCAAAGAGAGGAGCTCGCTGAAATGTGCTCTCAGGCCTACACCGTGCCGTCACCCTGGGAGGCTGAGGCAGGAGGATCTCGAGGTGGAGCCCAGCCTGGGTAACCCTAGTAGCTTAGTGAGAGCTTGTGTCAAAATAAGAAATCAAAAGGACTGAGGGTGGGGCTCAGTGGGGAGCCCTGGGATCCAGGCCCAGGACAGAAAAGGGGAAGGGGGAGGGGGAGGGGAAGGGGAAGAGAGGGGAAGAGAGAAAGAGAAAGCGAAAACGAGGACCAGATCTTCCTCCTCCGTTCAGATTTATTCAAGTCCCAGTAATCCGGCCAGAGCCCGTGGCGATGGCCCCTCCCCGTGGCGACAGCCACCATCACCACTGTTTCTGTGTTTAATTAAAAACCAAAGAGCTGGCGGGGGTGGGGTGGGGGTGGGGAGTGTGGGGGTGGGGTGGGGATGCAGGGTGCCACTCCAGGGGAGGCGACAGCCACACCCCGTGCTCGGAAACCCCCCCTCCCCCTACGACCATGACGACAGCTTGGGGTCCCTGCCTTCTGCCCCCAAATATCCCCAGATCAAAATCTCCAGTGATGGTGATTTGTGGATGGCACCGCAGTGACCACCTGGGAACAGTGGCCCAACACCACCCCGCCCCAACCTCCCAGGCCTGTCGCCCCGCTGCGCTCTGCAGCCATCCGCTGGTGATCTGGAAGGACCTGTGTGGCCCGTCCCTTGCTGCGGTGGACAGGTGGCTCCACCAAGCGTCCCGGGCATGTGTGGTCCAAGGAAGGCTGGTGGGGTGCCGCGTGTCTGGGGTCACCTGGGGACAAGCCATGGTGGCCGCAGCTGGTGGACAGTGGTGACCCCTCCTCCTGTCCGTGGGTGGGCTGGTCACGGCCAGCGGAAATCTGGGACCCTCCCAGTCATCAGTACACGTGACACAGCCACCGTCACCATCGTGGGGGACACGGGGATCCTGGGTGACACAAAGTGGGGACAGGATTGATGACATGGGGTCTTTGCGGGCAGCCTCAGCCTCTGGAGCCCAAGATCCCCTCCTCTCCGTCTTTGTCCTTTATTTGACATTTGGGAAACACATGTCACAGAGCAGCCACCGGACTCCCCAAGGATTCAGGCTCCTGGGGCCATGGGGGGACCCACAGCCCTGTCTCAGGGTTCACAGTTCCAGCCCTGCTTTTTCTCAGGGAGCCCAGGGCTCCTTGCAGCAGGACTCGGAGGCCCCGTGCTGGTGGCAGCCTTCTGCGCTCCTGTTCCTCGGCACTTGGTGCCACCAGCTCACTCCCACGGCGGCGGGGATAGCCCGAGACGCGTCCCTTTGGTGTCCCAGGTCCGGAGGGGCCGGGCTGTCACCAAGGCCCAGCTGCAGAGGCGGGAAGCTGGGGGCCCGGAGACCCCGCCATGCAGGTTTTGATGAAAAGGGAGACACCGGGCTGACGGGACTGCAGGGGACCACTCGCCTCTTCTTAAACACCTCGCAAACCCCACCTCGCAAACCCCACCTCGCCTCTTCTTAAACACCTGCTGGAGATGGTGAGCTCACTGTGAGAACAGCCCGTCCTTCCTGTTTTCTTCCCTTTTCGAGTTTCTGAAACAGGGTCTCGCTGTGCAGTCCAGGCTGGTCTCACACTCACAGCAGCCCTCCTGCCTCAGCCTCCAGAGTGCCGCCATGACAAGGGCTTGAGTGTGGAATGCAGGGACCGCAGCTCCCAGACTGCTGGGATTGGTCTTCCCCAGTGATCTCCGAGACACTCCTGCTCCGGGTCCCCTCTGCCTTCCTTAGCGACGTCTGCATTTCCGGGATGACCTTATCTCAGAACTGGCTTCTTTGGCTTCTGCTCTGGGTGCATCCTGACCTGGCACTGGGGCTGTCGCAGGCGTCACTTGGGCTGGCTCTGGGCTGTAGCGCCCGAGGCGAAGGGGCTTGGGAATGTTCCAGAAGGAGGCAAAGATGTGACCTCACATGGTTCTTAGGTATACGATGGGCTCGGAGACTCCTAAGGAAAGCGGGGGACCCTAGAGGTGACAGGGGCAGTCAAGCGACAAACCAGGGCTGTGGCTTTGGGACAGGAGGTGGAGGACCGAGCTCCCAGGCTGAGGGCCGGGTGTGGGACACATTCCAGGGGGAGGCCCGGGGATGCGACTGGAGCCAGCAGTGCCTGCAGGCAGGCGCCTGCAGCTCCGGATGGACAGACGGGCTTGTGACGGTGATGGAGGGACCCGGAGGGAAGCATCCTGCAGCCATGGGGCCAGGAACAGCGTGGATGCTCGGGGAGGGGGGCGAGGACCAGGTCCCTGTCCAGAACATGGGAACACCGCGTCCTTTCGAGGACACTTCTGAGCCGCTGAGGAAGACGCTGGTGTCACAGGAGGATGGAGGAGCCCGGTCCCCTGGGACAGGCAGGATGAGGCAGGAGGAGCTCTGGGGCCACCGGGCATCTGACAGAGGGTTCTCGGCATCTGGAATCTTCTTTTGTGTCCTCTGCTTTGATCTGGCGCATCAGGACATGCTGGAGGGGACAGACACAGACGGGGAGGGGCTGAGATTTTTTGGACAAGTAGAAAATATCCTTCCACTTGCGCAGTGGGGCCAAAGGAGCTGCCCTAATGGGAGCGCACGCTTGGGAGCAGGAGTGGTGTCTGCTTTTTAAGTCCCCTCCAGGGGACTCTCAGGGGGCCTCCTTCCTGGGGCCCAGCAGAGGAGCAGGTGCTGGGGACCCCTGCCCTCAGGCTGGAGGGAAGCTTCCATAGTCTACTACCCACTGAGCTACCTACTTACCCTTCCATTCATCCGTCCATCAATCCACCCACCAACTCATCCACCCACCCACCCATCCATCCACCCACCCACCCACAATTCTCTCTTCTGCATCTTTAATCTCTGAGACGCCCACTGTAGACCTTGCCCGCAGGGTCCCCAGCAGAGGCTGTCCTTTGCTCCTGGCCTGGTCTGCTGACTTCTCCCTGCGTCTGGACTCCACTGTAGAGAGTGCGGGCTCAGCGGTCTTTGCACAAGTCCACGAGGCCCCGCTGCTTCTCAGTGTGCCCGGGAGGGGGCGCTACTGGTTCTGCACCATGTCTGAGATTTTCTCAGCCTGGGGCTTCCTGGGCCGGGTGGGGCAGCGGGGCAGAGGCTGGGCTGTGACAGGTATGCAGAACGGTGCGTCGCCAAGGGTTAAGCTGTACCTTACAAGGTAAGCTTTGGCCTTGGCCTGGCCCCTGGAAATATCTGCTAACACCTCGGAATATCCTGCCTGATAAACCTTCACTGGGGACTGCGCTCCTACAGACAGCCTAAGACATGTGACTGTTAAAGATAAAATAAAATAAACCATTTATTACACTGCCACCAACCTCCCTCAAAATCCTGACTTATTTGGACCACACTTATCCCATGATCCCGGCTGCTCCCGTCGCATGCTGACGAAGTGGCTGCACGTGGGGCTGGGCCCTGGCACCTGCCAGGACCCTGCCAAGGAAACAGCTCCCCCTGGAGTTGTGCGGTGCAAGCTGCCCGGTTATGGTAACCATGGCCTCCCAGCTCCCTGCTGCGGGGTCTCCTGCCCCCATAAAATGTGGGACAGGATCGTGGCTTCGCTCTGGAGAGTCCCCAGCACCCTGCACCCCACATACCTTGTTTCCTGGTCCTCTGTGGCAGGAGCAGACCTGGGGGAGAGGGAAGCAGCCTAGAGTTAGTTGTCTGTTTTGAAGGAAGTGGACATTTCCCACCTTTTGGCTGAGGCTGCGAGGCCCAGGAGGGCTGATGCCTCTTCATCTTGGTCTGGTACATGCAAAGCTGGTGTCAGCGAGGACCTGCTGCATAACAAATAAGCCAGGATGGACAGTGGGGAGGAAGTGGGGCGAGGCCCTGTACTGCTGCAAAATGAACCTGCTATGTTGCTCAGAGTCTGCTGGGTGTGGAAAGGCTGAGCACCCCAGAGTTGGACAAAGATCACTTTCTGGAACCTTCTAGAACCTTCCAGAACCTTCACCAGAGAGCAGAACTTGGTCTCCCACACATGCTGGATGCATAGAGGAGAAGAAGGAGGGAACTTCAGGGGACCCTGAGGACAGAAGAGGCTACTGGAGACCAGACCAGGCATATCCTTTTGGGGTGTCAGAATGTTCTAGAACTAGATGGTGGTGATGATTGTATAATACTACGAATGTACCAAGTGCCCCCTGAATTGTCCACTTTTATTTTTATTTTTTTGAGGCATGTTATGTAGCCCAGGCTGGCCTCAAACTCACAGCAACCCTCCTGCCTCAGCCTCCTGAGTGCTTGCATTACAAGTGTGTGCACCACTGTGCCTGGTCGCCCAGTTTATTTTCTGCCTTTCCAACCAGGTCCTGTCTTTTTCTCTGGGGAGCATGGCAGGCCCTGGTGGCTGTCACCTTCTGTCCCCTGATCACCTACGTGCTTACCTGTCTTCCTCCAGCACTGCCTCTGGCTTTTCTTCAGACCTGGGCAGGACAAACTCTGGCTGGGGCCTGGAGCTGTGGACAGACAGAGCCAGGTGACAGGAGGTAGCCTGCTGTCCTGGGCTGGGGCCTCTGGGCTGCCACTGGCCTCACTAGTCATCTGGCCAGAAGCCTAAGGACAGTTTGAAGACTGATCTTTCTTTCTTTTTCTCTTTCTTTCGTATTGGGGGATGGAAGCCAGCAGCACTCAACACTGAGCTACACTCAGCTCATTTTATTTTATTTTAATACAGGCTCTCAGGTGTCCACCTGGAATCCTCCTGCCTCAGCCTCCCTAGTGCTGGGACTGCAGGCGTGCCCACCATGCCCTGTGGTAAGGGCTTATTGTCAGGCATAGTTTTTCTGGCACACATCCACTTCCAGCAGCACCAGGAAGCCATCGTGCAGAGCCGTGAGCCTCCCGGGGGTCGGTCACTGGGCCTTGCTGAGCGGAACCCCAGGGGACCCCTCTGTCCTCAGCCCTGCAGAACCCAGTGTGCACTGACCTCTCTCTCCTGGCTCGGACTCTTTCTTCTTCATACCTGAAAGAGAGCAAAAGGCAGAGGACTCAGTCCTGTGGCCCAGGGCTTAAGGCGACCCTCCTGCCTCAGCCTCCCTGCTGGGATGACAGGTGTGCACCACCACACCCAGCTCTGAAACAGTCAATTTTATGATCTGTGTATTTTACCAAACTTTAAACCAATGATGCCAAGGACACTTGCAGGGCAGGCAAACCGCAGGGTAGGACATTGCTGGAGACAGCGCCGGTTTCACCCAAGCTCAGAGTGGACCCCTCTTGGGGGTGTGTGCAGAGCATACAAGTTGAACCCCCAGATTCACTGCTCTCCTCATTGCTGGTCTTGGCAGGGGGGACGGGGAGGGGCATCAGGACGGGGATCGCCCTGCCACTCACAGGAGGACGCAGTCTGGAATCTGCACGTGCTCCATGGGGATGAGCTGCTCCAGCTCCTCCAGGCTGTGCACGTACTGGATCTTACTGATGAACTTGACGCTGGTGGGAGGAGAGCTGTGAGGGCAGCCTCTGTGCAGCCACAGCAACACCCACAGGCCCACGCTGCCTCAGAGGCCAGCACCTGGGCTCAGCCTCCCGCCCCGCCCTGGGAAGAAGGCATAAAACCTTTTCGTGGTTGGTGACAGTGACGGCTTTGGATTATTCATGTCGTTGTTCATCTGCTTTCTGTGGTACTGGGCATGGAAGCCGGGGTCCCTGCATATCGCTAGACAAAAACTCTACCCCTGAGCAACACCCCCACGGCACTTTTTTATTTTATTTTATTTTATTTTTTTTGTCTTTTTGAGACAGGTTCTCACCATGCAGTTCAGGCTGGCCTTGAGCTCACTTTGTAGCCCAGACTGGTCTCGGATTCACAACAATCCTCCTGCCTCAGCCTCCTGAGTGCTGGGATGACAGGTGTGAGCCACCATGCCCGGCTTATTTCTTATTTTGAGACAATGTCTTCCTAAATCGCTCCAACCTGAGATTCTCCTGCCTCGGCCTCCCAAAGTGCTGGGATACCACATGTATGTCACCACACGGCTGAGACCTGGGGCTCCTTTCTCTCTCTCTCTTAGTCCAATCTGTATCTTACCACTAGAATAAACCTTACCAGATCACATCACAGCATTTTCAAGTCCTGTGAATCATTGAACCTGAAGGTGGCCCTGGGGATGCCCAGGTCACACATGCGCTGGACCCTCAAAGAGGACTTGTAGTTTTGGAGCACTGTGCATTCCCAGATCTGTGCTGCTCAGTACACACAGAACATTTTAGATGGTTTGAGGCAGTAATGCCTCTGGGTGCCAGAGAAGCTGCCAGTGCATCGAAACACACCCGGGTCCACACCACAGCCCCATGGGACCAGCATGGGCCTGGCTCCTCCGCTCACCTGATGAAGGGCCGGGAGATGGCCAGCACGGTCCGGATGAACCAGGAAGGGTGAACGATGATCAGGGACTTCAGGTTTTTCCGCAGTCTGCATGGGACACAGAGGGAGCAGGATGACCTCGAGGGGCGGGAGGTCAAATCTCTCCCCTGCTCCAGGAGTTGAGAGTCCCACAGGGGACCCAGACACAGCCCTTGTGTCTCTAAGAGTCCACAGTGGGTGGGGAGGGAAAGACCCCTACAGTGCAGGGTCAGAAGATCAGGAGGTCAGTGTTTAAAGCAGCTGAGATCCAGCAGTCACTCTAGTGCCGGAAAAGGGGCCAAAATGGCCTTTGAGCTTCTCCGCTGACCCGAGTGCGTGGATGCGCCAGCTGGGCCCATTTTAACATTATCCTGAGGTTACTGAGGATCATCGAGAGGTGGACACAGCCCAGAGCCACTGACAGGAGGGTGGACACATACACAGTCAGGTCAATCCACTAGCTGGAATATTACTCAGCCAGGAAAAGGAAAGCGACCCCACACCTGCCACAGCACAGTGGACCTTGAGGGAACTGAGTCACAAAGGGACACATGATGCAGGGTCCCACTCCCAGGACAGATCAGGTGTCACCAGAGGATGTGGTACCGGGAGTGGGGGGCACAGAGGCTCAGTATGGGGGGTGGGCAGTGGGAAGGGTGAGCCAGGGACATTTTAATGTCTCTTAAGGGGCCTGTATAGCCTGTGACCTGACCTGGAAATAGGGAAACCGCTGACATTACACAAATTGAATTAAAGAAAGAATGGTTCCTTTCACGTAAAGTGACCCGAGTCCTAAAGAGGGGACATTTGGATACAGACAGCCACATGGCGAGAATGTCGTATGACAATGGAGACAGAAAGCCGGGTGACAATTTGACAAGCTGAGGCCACCGAGTATTGCAGCCACCACCAGCCGCAGGACAGCACGGCTTCTCCCTGGTGGCCACGCAGGAGGCTGAGGCAGGAGGATTGCTGTGAGTTTGAGGCTGGTGATAAACGTGGGTCATTGAAACGACCTGCTCTGTGCTGCTTTGTCATAGCTTGCGGGCTCAAGGTCACTGGGCCTGGGTGAATTTTATTTTTGGTTTTGTTTTGGTGGGATTTTTTTGAGACAGGGCAGGCTGGCTTTGAGCTCACTGTGGAGCCCTGGAGATCCTCCTGCCTCAGCCTCTTGCGGGTGGGGATGACAGGTGAGCACCGGGGCGCCTGGCACTCTGCCTGACCCCCCATCCCCACTTCCCCCTCGGCCTCACCTCCGGTCGATCATCTGGTAACACTTCTTCAGCCAGCCAATGCCTGGCATCCGCCGTCGCGGGGTGGCGCCATTCAGGTAGACGATCATGTAGTCCTCGGCCACCAGCAGCTCCAGGCTGCTGATCACGTACCTAGCCAGGAGCGGGAGGCGGAGGAGCAGGGTCAGGACTCGGCCAGCGCTGCTTGGAGCTTGGAGCAGGCACTGGGCTCTTTACAGGGGTTCATTGAGTGCTTCCCACCCCAAGGGTGTGGCATCGGCCCCAGCTCCTGCTGGAAGCCAGGGTCCAGGGCCTGGGGCCTTGGGTGCTGTACCAGCTCCGGAATCTAGGAAACCTGGGGTCTGTCTCTCTTTGGGGAACCAGCAAAACACCTTCTCCCCACTTTTTTTTTTTTTTGAGACAGGGTCTAGCTGTGTAGCCCAGGCTGGCCTTGAATTCGCCTGTCATCCCAGCACTCGGGAGGCTGAAGCAGGAGGATCCCCACAAGTTCAAGGCCAGCCTGGGCTACCTACATAGTGAGACCCTGACTCAAAAAAAAAAAACAAACATATATATATATATATATACTATATATATATATATACACATATATAAAATCAGATCAACTAAAAGAAAGCTGCTGCTGGCGCATGTTGCGGTCTGTTATGGCCATGCTCTTCCCCGGCGGCGCCAGGTGGCACCCCCGGGCCCCAGCGGGTCCCCGGCCCCCAGCCCCACCCCGGGACTCACAGGAAGAGGTTCTCCATGATGTAGTGGTAGTCGGGGGCGCCGCTGTCCGGGAGGAAGCAGGCAGCGAAGACGATGATGGCGTTGAGGCCCTCGCCGTAGTACCCTGCGGGGGACGCGGCTGAGCGCGGCTGCCGGGCCAGGCCCCCCCCCCGGCCCCGCGGGGCTCACCTCCGTGCGTGACCACCTTCATGTAGGGCCGGATCATGTGCAGGTCGATGCGATGCTCCTGCTCCCCGATGATCACCGTCCGCCACAGCCGCCCGTTGGCGGCGCTGCCCTCCTCGGTCGCCCCGTCCCCAAACAGGTCCGCGCTGTTCCCGGGCATGTTCTTGGCGGTGGCCACTGGGGTGTCATCTGGAAGCCGGCCGGGGCCCGGGGGGGGCAGGAGGGGGAGGCAGAAGGGACCTCTGAGTCTAGGGGTCATCCTCACCCCTGCCCGGGCTTCCTCCCCAGCTTTCCACCCAAAACCGCCACCTGCGGGGGAACCCCGCGTGGCCTGGCCACCTCCCTCTCCTCATGCTGCCGCCTCCGGGAAGCCCCCAGGATTGCACTCTGGGCAGCCCGCGGCAGGCTTCACCCCCTGTGGCTTCCTGACCATTGTCCTCTGAACGGTCACTTTCCCTCTCCACCTGTCTTCCAACAGATGTGAGCAACGGAGCCTGAGGGCCCCCCTCTGTGTCAGCGCCCGCTTATCTGCTGGCCTTTCGCTCTCTCGTTCTCTCGCTCCTGGGCCACGGACCAGAGCTCTTTCCCTGTATTTTTCAGCCATCACGGCAGGTCACTGGGAGGAAAAAGCGGGGCTAGGAGTTCAGAAAAAACACCCCCGAGCTGGGGCAAGGACGCGTGTCTGCCATTCCAGCTACTGGGGAGGCTGAGGCAGGAGGGTTGCGGGTTCCAGGCCAACCTAGGTAACTTAGCTAGATTCTGTCTCCAACTAAAAAATAAAAAGGGCTCAGGTATAGCTCGAGGGTGACAGCTTCCCTGGCATGTGCGAGGCCCTGGGTGCTGGGCTGTGGGCTCCACCCAGCACCCGACACGCGCACACGCACATGGCTTCCCAGGCTTCTTGGTTGCTCCAAAGTGGCCCCTGCGTCTCTCTTGTTTTTCCTGCCTGGAGACAAATCCAGGCCGAGAGCTCCAGGCTCAGCTGAGACCAGACCCCCTGCTCCGCCCCCCGAACCGCCCCAGCCAGTGTCGCTGCCCCATCCCAAGGGACCGGGATCTGACAGCTGCCACCACCCACAGCTGTCACCTCCAGCTCCTAGCACTTGATGGTCCTGCCTGTTCTCCAGTCTCCCTGTCGCTGAGGCCCTGCCCCTCCCTGGACACGACAAGAGGTGATGTCTCCAAACACGCGTCATACACCGGACCCGTTGGACTCTGCCTTCGATGACTTGGGGACTAGAGCCCGGCTCCTCCCGGGGACCTTAGAGTCCCACAGGAGCTGTGTCCCTCTCCATCTCTGCCTGGCTCCCTGACCCAGGCCGGTCACATGGGACCTCAGCTCCAGTGACAGCACCCAGCTGGCCTGGCTGCCCTGGAAACCAGACCCGACTCAGGGAGCCTCAGGCGGGCCTCTGCTCATGGCCCTGGGGAAACTGAAGCCAGATTCCCTGTGGGGCGTCCTGGGCATTGCGGGCTGAGCAGTGTCCTTGGCCTCCACTCACTCCAGCCTTGTGACAGCCATGTGTGTCCTCCAGACGTGGCCCAGCATCCCAGGGGGTGGGGTAAGACCACTGTGTCTCCCTCTGCTTCTCATTCCCCTGTCACCCCAGGACCAGCTGCCTCTGCGCACTTGGGCACGGTCCATATCTGTCGGTCACTGCCACTCTGCCCCGGGGTCCTCGTGTTCCCCACAACACTCACAAGGGCACAAGAAAAAAGTGCGTCCAGCCGGGCGTGGTGGCGCCCTCCTGTCATCCCAGCACGTGGGAGGCTGAGGCAGGAGGTCTCTGTCTGTCTGAGCTCAGCCTGGGCTGCACAGAGCCTTCCTCTCAAGCCACGCTTCCCACAAAAACAGGAACACAGGGAAATGGGCCACCGCAGAGCGACAGACCCTCCCACAGGAGGTCTGTGCCCCGAGTTACAGCCCTGGGCCCCTGGATGCTCTGTCACCCATCGGGGGTGCAGAGAGGGTTCCCGGATGTGGGCAGGGCAGCCCCGAAAGAGCCCCTCGACCCTCACCTTCCCACTCCAGGTCGTTCCCATTTCCCAGGAACTCCAGCGAGTCGGTCTCATCTGGGGTTTCTATGTCGTCCACGTTGATGTCCAGGTCATCGGGGGTGTCCAGGAAGTCATCGGACAGCAGGGAGCCTTCGCTCTGGTCCAGGGAGATGTTGATCTCGGGGGCCACCAGCGTCTTCCTCTTGGGATGGGCTCCGCCGAAGTTCAGCACACTGGGCGGGGCTACGGGAGCCGGGATGGCACATGGGGTGGGGAGGGGTGGAGAGGGGTGGGGGTGTGACGGGGAGGGGTGGGTTCTCTCTCTCCCCCTCTCTGTATAAAACAGAGATGGACTTTTCGGGGACCCTGGCCTTGCCCTCAGCTTTATTCTGTGGCCCCTGAGGGTGCAGTGGGTTGCCCCCTAGTCCTCGGTGAGGGAAGGGGGACCCCTTGGATTTCTTCCCCCCTCAGCTCGGAGCTCAGCCTCAGGAGGAATTGGTGCCATGATTTCCCTGGAGCCTGTGAGCCGGGGGTGGTGGCGCTTGCCTGTCATCCCAGCTCAGGAGGCTGAGGCAGGAGGGTCACTGTGAGTTCGAGGCCAGCCTGGGCCACAAAGTGAGCTCAAGGCCAGCCCGAACTGCACAGTAAGACCCTGTCTCAAAAAGACAAGAAACCAAAACAAAATAAAACAAAACAAACTCTGCTCTCTCTTCCCGTTGGGGTAAAAGTGAGGGCCACAGCAGAGGACAGGCTGTGGGTGTGTGGACGTGACACTGGTCACTAGCAGGGACAGGGAGAGGCAGGAAGGCAGTGACAGCACCACATGGCCCTCAGGACTGAGATTTGAGCTAAAGAGGATTATTCCCCAGCCCTGAAAGCGAGTGGAATTTGGCCTTAATTTTTAAAAAAAGGCAAAATCAAAAACATCAATGGAATTTGCCCTAAATACAAAGAAGCAGGGGGTGTGGGGGTGCAGGGCTGCTCGCAGATCACCCTAGCACTCGGGAAGCTGAGGCAGGAGGGTCCCGGTGAGGTCAAAGCCAGCCCGGGCTCCACAGCGAGACCCCATCTCAAATACCAGGGAAAAAAACGAATCCATCGATAGAGCGGGTTTGTCGCAGATAGAATCAGGGTGGGTCCTCGAACGTCCAGCAACTGCTGCCCATTGAAGGGGACGTTAGGACAGATAGACACGTGGGGAGAAGAGCCATGACCACCGAGACAGAGATGGAGTGACCCTCCCATGGATCAGTCCCCAGGGTCTTCACGCTGAGCTATTCCCCGGTCTATTTTATTTTATTTTATTTTATTTTATTTTATTTTATTTATTTGTTTTTTTGGTTTTTTTGAGACAGGGTCTGGCTCTGCAGTCCAGGCTGGCCTTGAGCTCACTTTGTAGCCCAGGCTGGTCTTGAACTCGCAATGATCCTCCTGCCTCAGCCTCCGGAGTGCTGGGATGACAGGTGTGAGCCACTGCACCTGGCTTTTATTTTATTTTTATATTTTGAGACAAGGTCTTGCTAAGTTGCAAAGTTGCCCAGACTGGACTGGAACTCGCAGGCGGCTGAGTGACAAGTGGGGGCCATTGTGGCCAGCTCTGTCTTCCGGTTTCCTAACAGGAGGCAGCTGTGTGGCTCAGTGTTGAGCACTTACCCGGCAGGTGCAAAGGCCCTGAGGTCCACTGACTAAAACCAAGTAAGCCCCACTGCCCGGATCTTTCCTGACTGAAAGGGAACCCTGGCTGGTTTCTGAGGGGCACAGATTCAGGGGGCTGATTGGGGCTCGCAGGCACTGTTATTGGCACATGGTCCCCGGGGTCCCCTGGTCTGAGCCCCCTTGCCGAGGCCCAGGGTGGAGTCCACACGGCAAGGTCCCCACCCAGCTCAGCCTCGTGGGCTCAGCAGGGTGCAGGGTAAGCAGACTCCACCACCTCTGCTGTGTGACCTCAGGCCGAGGGTGCCCCTTTCTGGTCACGAGGGCACAGCGTGGCTCCCCGGCCCCCAGTCCCCCCACCTCTGGGTGCAGACTTACAGCACGCCTCTTCCCCAGGGCTCCCCAACAGCTCCATGCCTGTCTCCTCTGGGAGGGGCCTGGGACCCCAAAGAGCAGACAGCGACATCCAGGGGGCGACAGGGTCAGGGCAGCAGACAGAGCAAGAAAGGCGACAAAATGGAGTCAGATCCAGGGGGCTTCTGGGGAAGTCACGCCCCCTCTCTAATCAAATTAATGGGCCACTTCTCAGGACTCTTTACCTTTTTGTTTCTCTTATTGGTATTTTTAATTTGTCAGTGCTGGGGATGGAACCCAGGGTCTCACTAGGTTGCCCAGGCTGGGCTTAAACTTGAGATCCTCCTGCCTCAGCCTCCCAGAGTGCCGGGATCACAGGCCTACACCACTACAGGCCTGACTTAGGGGGAATCTCAGACGGGGCAAGCTGATGCTCTGTGAGAACAAGGGCTTTGTCTCCGTAAGGTGACCCAGCAGATGCTGTCTCTGATGAGCTGCTCTCCACGCAGCAGGCGCTGAGTCAAAAGGACACTGGAAGCTGGGTGTGATGGCCACAGTTGTCGTGCAGCCCTCTGGGAGGCTGAGGCAGGAGGATCTGAAGCTTAGGCCCAGCCTGGGCAACTTAGTGAGATACTGTTTCAAAATAAAATAAAAAGGGCTGGGGAGGTGGTTTACTGGTGAGTACCTGCCCAGGATGTGTGAGGGTTACACGTTCCATTGCCAGGACTGCTGATCAATCAGTCAATCAACAAACAAACACCACACACACATAACAACCCCCAATCCAATCAAGAGCAAATGAATAAACCACAGAATTCAGTTACTAATAATCTGTCCTTGAGCACTCATCACCTGGAACAGATGTTCCACTAATTGAAGATGCTAAAGGGAGGGGCTGGGGATTTAGCTCAGCAGCATAAGCGCCTGCCTTGTAAGCACGCAGTCGCGAGTTCGATCCCTGATACTGATGGGGGGGAACAAAAGTCAGAGGTGGAAGAAACTGATAGCTGACTTCAGGAACCCCCTCCCACCTTGTGCCTTTTGTATAAGTCTGAGACTTCTATTGTATCTGCACCCTCATAAAAAGCCTAGTGGCGCACTCCTGTCATCCCAGCACTTGAGAGGCTGAGGCAGGAGGGTTCCCATGAATTTGAGGCCAGCCTGGGCTATGTAGCAAGATCCGGTCTCCAGAAAGAGTAAAATACATTAAAAAGTAGATATGATTGGTGGCACATGACTGTTTTTTTAATCTACTTTATTTTGAGGATAAAAAGAAAAAAGGAAAAGAAAACTACAACAAAATCATGGGCACAACTGTTAATGTCAAGGGTGTGGGTGGTTGGGGCAGGAGGGTCTCAGATTGAAACCCAGCCTGGGAAACTTATCGAGAACTTTTCTCAAGGATTAAAAAATACAGTCAGACATGGTGCTGCACACCTGTAATCCCAGCACTCAGGACGCTGAGGCAGGAGAATCTCTGCAAGCTCAAGTCCAGCCTGAACTACAAAGTGAAGCCCTGTCACAAAAAGACCAAAAGAAAAAAAATTTTTTTTTCTTTCAAAGGAATGAAAAGATACCAAGGGCTGGGAATGTGGCCCTGGGTTCCATCCTCAGCACTTGTTTTTGTTTTTTGTTTTTTTTTTTAATAAATTGCAGGCTGAACCCTGCTGTACCTGACCTAGTTTTGTCCTACCCATGAAGCATTTTAAAAATATGGAAATGTATTATTAAGGCCTTTTTGCCACCAACTTATTTATTGATTGATTGATTGTTTTGAGACAGGGTCTCGCTGTGCAGTCCAGGCTGGCCCTGAGCTCACTTTGTAGCCCAGGCTGGTCTGGAACTCACAGCGATCCTCCTGCCTCAGCCAAGTCTGAGCCCAGCCTGGACCACTTAGTGACTTTACAAGACCTTGTCTCAAGATAAAAACCCTAAAAGGCTGGGAGCACAGACCGGCTTTGTCCGGAGCCCACAGAGGGGCCCTGTGTGGTCACAGCTGGGCCCCACCTTGAGGAGCCACGATCGTTTCCTCCAAGACAGGCGAGCCAGGGGCCTCGTGGGCGCAGCACCCAGCTGGCAGCGACGCAGGGCAGGGCTGTCCTGCCCGGGGGGGGCCTCCAGCTGGCAGACTCAATGGAAAGACACCCGGGGCACCTGCTCAGCTGGCCTCGCCTCCATATACAGCTGCATTCAGCCCCTGTTCTGTCCCCAGGAGGCTTGGGAGGGGAGACAGCTTTTATTTATTTTTAAAAATTTTTTATTATTTTTTAAGTTACTAGGGTTGAGCCCAGAACCTTTGCATGGAGTTTTGCATGCGTGTGTGTGTGTGTGTGTGTGGGTTCTGTTTGGTAGGAGGAGAGGAGCAGACAAAATAACCATGCAAAGTGTTTGGCACAGGCTATGGTTGAATTTGTCCCCCAAACAGGAAGGTGTTGGCAGCTTGGTCCTTGGGACATGCTGGTACCTTTAAGAGGTGGAGCCTAGAGCAAGACTTTTAGGTCATTGGGGGCATGGCCTCTGAAGGCCCTAAGGGAGGTCTTGGGGGACTCTGATTGGCTGTCCAGAGATGGTCCTCAGAGACCTGTTAAAGGGCCCAGCCCAGCCCCCTTGGCTTCCTCCTCCTCCACACCTGTGCACAATCTCCTCTTCCTCCTCCCACTTCCGGATCCTAGAACCTCTTTTCTTTATCAAGGGAGCTGCCTCTGCCAAATCGTCATAGCAACAGAAAGGACTCGCACAGCATGGCTTCTGTGACAGACCCCCCATGGACCTGGCTCCCCAAAACCTCTATGGCTCAGCTCCACTGGGCTGCAGTGCAGAAGGGGCTCTCTCCAGAGCCTTGGGAGAATCAGGACCCACCTGTCCCAGCCGTTTTATTTTTAAATTTTATTTTATTTTTATTTTTGTAATACTGAGGTCCAAGCCCAGGGCCTCAGTGCTCAGCTATATCCCCAGCCCTTTAACACTCTTTTGTTCCCAATCAAGGTCTCACTAAGTTGCCAAGTGGAACTTGTGGTCCTCCTGCTTCAGCCTCCCAGGAAGCTGAAGTGACAGGTGTACACCATTGGCACCTTGATGGCATGGGAGGCTCTTGTTGGTGCTGGCAGCACCTCTCTTGGGCCACCCCCACCCCAGGTGCTGAGCCATGGGTGACCCAGGTCCCGCCGGTCCTACCTAGGAAGATCTTCATCCTGCCATTCCTCCCGCACGTCTACATTCTCCATCCGGAGCGTGGCCTCGGTGGTTCCCATGGTAGCCGGGTAGAGGGGCTGGCTGAGGCAGGAAGTGACCTGAAGGAGGAATGGATTTCACTGGACAAGAATCCCAGGAATCACCCCTCCCTCCATCTGCAGCATTTGGGGGTGGATCTGCAGAGAGTTTGTGTGTCATCTCATTGAGTCATTGCCGGCCCCCGTGACATGTCCACATGTCACAGATGAAGAAATAGGCGGAGAAGGGCTGAGGGCTTCTGGGTGGGTATGGAGTTTGAACCCAGGTTAGGATCTCAGCCTCCTGCTAAAAAGTCCTCTTCACTGGGACCCCTGAAGTCCACTCTCCCCAGAACAAGTGATGATCAAAACAGATTCACTTTCATTCTCTTACTTTGGACCTCACCCAAGAAACAACGAATTCAACAACAGTAATTTACTCTAAAGTGTGAATGACTACCATGGCTCATTTCCCCAACCCCTACTGATACTTTCAAAAAAAGCACCTGGCCCACTCCAACTCTCTTGTCCCTGCCCCACATCATCTGCCCTGCACCTCTGTCTTTCCACAAGTCTTGATAACCTGCAGATTCTGGGACTAAAAAGGCAGTGTGGAAAGAGCCTGGGCTTTTAAATCAGATCAAAATCACTATCAACAACACAAAGCAGGCTTGGTTTTTATGGAGCTGAGCCTCTAGCCGGAGTAGGCACTGAGTCCTGGCTTCAGCAACCCCTCCCCCCGGCTTGTGACAAATCAGAGCAGGCAAGGGACATTGGCTTTATATCTCCCTCCAGGAATGACAGGCTCCCTAACCCTTCACCTTTCTGTGCCTCAGTTTCCCTGTCTGTAATGAAACAGTTGAATGGGAGAGGACCCCTCTGAGACGCTCCAGGTATCACATTCCAGGATGCTGGGCCTCTTTTCAGCTCACATCTGGGGACTCTTTGCCACCTCCCCACGCCCCTCTGAGACACCCATTAATGTCCTCAGGGATTTGGGGTTGTGTTCCAGGGCAGAGTCAGGGTAGCCCGTCAGCTTCCTGTAACGCCCAGAAAGACCTGGCCCCGAGGCTGGGCAAACCGGCTAGGAAAGGAAACAGAATCAGGCTGGTGACGTCCACCCATCACACCAGGCTGAGGGAGGATGAGGCAGGAGGGTTGAGAGTTCAAAGCCAGCCCGGGTGACATGGTGAGACCCCCACCTCAGAAAAGCAAAACCAAAGGGCCAAGATGTAGCTCAGCAGTGCAGTGCCTGGCAAACGCAAGTCCCTGAGTTCAATTCCTGGTGCCAACAAAACGAAAAAACAAAGCAAAACAAAAAACA